>JPFL01000156.1:6598-127862 GCA_000733385.1 Paramecium biaurelia | reverse complement strand
AAAAAATAGTAAAATTAGAAGGTCATGATGATTTTGTCAATTCAGTCTGTTTCTCTCCTGATGGGAAAACATTAGAATCTTGTAGTGGAAAATCTTATAATAAAAGTAGTGATGATACGTCTATCCGTTTATGGGATGTTAAAACAGGATAATAAAAATCTAAATTGGATGGTCATTCAAATTTAGTAATGTCAGTCTGTTTCTCTCCTGATGGGAATACATTAGCATCTGGTAGTAGTGATAACTCTATCCGTTTATGGGATGTTAAAACAGGATAATAAAAATAAAAATTAGATAGTCATTCAGATTATGTTCGATCAGTTTGTTTCTCTCCTGATGGTAATACATTGGCATCTGGTAGTGATGATAACTCTATCCGTTTATGGGATGTTAAAACAGGATAATAAAAATCTAAATTAGATGGTCATGATGAATCTGTAATATCAGTCTGTTTCTCTCCTGACGGTAATACATTAGCATCTGGTGGAAATGATACTAGATTTAGAGGTAATGATTACTCTATCCGTTTATGGGATGTTAAAACAGGATAATAAAAATCTAAATTAAATGGTCATTCACATAAGGTTAATTCAGTCTGTTTCTCTCCTAATGGTAATACATTAGCATCTGGTAGTAATGATAACTCTATCCGTTTATGGGATGTTAAAACAGGATAATAAAAATCTAAATTAGATGGTCATTCAAGTGGTGTTTATTCAGTCTGTTTCTCCCCTGATGGGAATACATTAGCATCTGGTAGTTATGATAACTCTATCCGTTTATGGGATGTTAAAACAGGAAAAGAAATTCAACCTTCAGATAAAAGTTATAAAGATATTTTGGCACAATTTAAAACTCCACTATTTTAAAACAATCCTCTCCTAGAAAATGGTATTTATTTTAATTATTCCTTAGTAAACACTAATATTACAATACAACTTATATCCTAATAGGTAATATGTTAAGCATAGGGAGCTTTAATTCTTAAAGGAGAATTTGTGAATCAATCAGGAATTGATTTAAAAACATTATTTAAAAAAAAAGGAAGTTTCATTTTGGAAAACCAAGTTGAATTACAATAAAAGTGATATTTGATTATTATAAACAAAATTACAAATATATATATACAAAAAAATATCATATTGTCTTCGTATCATTTTTTTTACAAAGATTTAAACCATTTTATTCAATTTATTTTTTATAAAATACACGGTTGAGCCATACAAGTATTTGAAGAAGAAATTAGATAACCGATATTGGGAACATGATTACTCTAGAGTTTCTGCTTACGATGAAATTTTCTGGATAAATGTTTAATAGCTAAAATTTTACTTATCTTATCTTAGTCATCTAAGCTAAGATCTGAATACTATTATTTTAAATTTTCTTCCTTATTTTAATGTATTCATTTAATTTTACTTCCAAATTATCCTCAATCTACCAATGATAAGAATTCGAGGAACATTTTATTATATAATTGAGTTGTCAGGGGTCGAAATTAACAAAATACTACCCAATTTATTACATTTGCAAGAGACATATATAAAATTAACCATAACAAACGATATTAGCACAGTCATATGACATTTAATTCAAAAATGTTTTTAATTTTGCACATAATTTTTATTTGTTCCTTTTTTGTATTAAATATTCTTAAAATATTATCTCCATCAAAAAACGAAGTCTCCACAAATTTTTCTGAATTTATCTATTTCATCAAACTGTCATTCTTTCTTACACTCCTCAGTTTTATTAATCTTATGCTTTGACTTCTTAAAGTTTCATTACCTCTTAAAGCAGATGTATACTCTTACTTCCCATTAAATTCTGGCGCTTATAAAAAGTTGGGTTTAATTTAAATGTCCTAACCAACAAAATGAATTTTTCTTTTCAAATATATTAATGAATTATAAAGTTATATATTTTAAATTTCTGTGATCATATCAAAAAATAAATTTTGTAATAATTAATTTTAAGAATCCCCGAAAGAATGACTAATCATTTAGATTTACAAATTTGAATAGAGACTGATAATATGAATTTTAAAAGTGTAATTCATCTTCCTTTTTAATGAGAGAGAAACAAAAAATCAACTTTTTAATTTTTCAATTTATTTTGAGTAAAATGGTTCACCTCTATGTAATTTATTTTTATGAGATACATCATACAGTTTTCTCTTCTTATTTGGTAGATTTTTTTTCTTTTTCTTAGATCCTTTCTCTTTAATATGCTTTTTCTTATTTTTTAATCAATATTGTGAAACATTTCTTATACCTATAAGAAAATAAATAAATTGGTGTTTATTGGAATCCTTATGATAAAGATAATATGAATCCGAATTAAACTTACTTAAGTTATTTTTTTAAATGTATTATAACTTCAGATATATTCAATTTAAACCAATAAGTGCATTAAGAAGGTGGCATAGATGATCATAAAAACCTAAAACTAATGACGCATTAAGTTTATCAGATTGAAATGTTCTATATAAATAAAATTTATTCTTTTTATAATATTCTAAATAAACGGACTTTTATTTTTTGGTAGCCCTAAATCAGATGGAAATGTTCAAATTATCAACAATCAATTAACAATATGACCATTGTGACTTATTTGTAATCCTTTAAATGAAAAAACCTTGCTTGCATTTTATTCCACACTGAACTATCTAACATCTATGCTATTAATTCTAAATTTTGATAATTTTAATAAAGAAAAAATGATCCACAAAAGAAATAATTAAGCTGTTAGTCCTAGGTTTGATGTTTGCACACTGATGATGATAAAGAATTCATAACAGTCAATTTACTTTTATTAATCTTTAAATAAATCCAAAAAAAAGATATCAAATATTTTATTTGGAATGTTGATTCAGTTCTACCTATAAGTTTAGATTTAATTGGTTTGAAAAGAGTTATGCAAAAATAATGTAAATATAGAATAATCAACAAACAAACACAGGTAGATAAATCAGTGGAAGGACCCATAAATTTACACTAAAGTAAATAACTAGCAAGTGAAAAACAGGTTTTATTAAAATAGAAAATTGTATAATATTTTATAAATGATAAGCTACTTATATTGATCTTCCCCAGATAAATATATCTTGCAATTATTCAATCTTATGAATAGGGTAAATATTAGGCAGATTACTAGATAAGATGAGTAAAATTGTTAACAATTACGACTATATTTTATACCTACACTTAATCTCAATATGACTATTCATTAATATGATTATGAAATAAAAGAAGATTAATCAACTTTTTAACTTTTTAAAATAGCAGTTGTTAATTTTAAACACTTACTAAAAAGATAGGAATGCATGGCTTTTGGAATATGTTTGCAAAACAGAGTATTCTCATATGAAATTGAACATAGACGGATTGTTCGATAGAATCATAAATTAATGAGAGTGAAGATAAGTTGAATGCATTCATTGTTTTTAACAATTTTTGATTAAATATATTTCATTTTTAAGAATGATATTTACATACATATAAAACAATATCAAAACCAATAATTAATATTGAATCATTTGTAAAAAGAAGTAAATAAAGTCGAGTTTGCAAGTAATATATTGCCATAATATTTATTAGAAATAAGTTGACACTAGTGATGAAGGAGGTTTTATGAATTGATAATTGCAGGAGAGTTGACAGGAACTTGTGGTTCATGTTGTAGAATTATCAGTTTTATTTTAGTTGTAACGATCATTTTATCATTTAGTTCATTAGATTATAACCAAATGGAGATGATTCTCGATCAAAAAAAAAATGCAACAACAACATCTCTTTTTAAAAAAGTAAAATTTTGATCTGTAGATTTACCAAATGATTATGAATATGCCATTTGGAAGTCTGAAGTGAGGTAGAACTATAAATAAACAAGATTACTTATTGGGATAATGAAAATGGCAGGTAGAGTATTTGAAAAAAAAAGCATTCAGAGATTTTGAAGGTGATGATTTATTAATTTTTATTTGATTTAATAATTTGATAGTTAAAAATTACATTCAATGTAGAAGGAAGAGGATCATAGTGAAGTAGAGGATCATATATTAAGAAGATTTGATTTGTAAGAATATAAAGGAAAGGGGGCCTATGGGATAGTATGGAAGGCATACGATACGAAAACAAAATAAATTGTTGCATTGAAAAAAGTTTTATGTTCAAGATAAGCTAGGTGTTCGATGCTTTTTAAAATTCAACAGATGCTCAAAGAACTTACAGGGAAGTTGTGTTTTTGAAATAATTAAATAATCATGAGAACATAGTTAAATTGATATCTGTCATAAGAGCAGATAACAACAAAGATTTATATATGGTTTTTGAGTATATGGAGACAGATTTGCATAGAGTATGATTGTTTTTAATATGAAATAGGTTATCAGAGCAGAATTGTTAAACAATTTGCATATCCAATATGTTATGTACTAAATTCTCAAATGTCTCAAATACTTACATTCTGGATAGTTAGTTCACAGAGATTTGAAGCCAGCAAACATTTTGATAAATGCAGATTGTCATATCAAAGTAGCCGATTTTGGATTATCAAGATGTCTATCCGAAACCGAAAATAATAATGGTTTAATACGTTTTATATTTTCAGAAATGCCTATTATGACAGAATATGTGGCAACTCGATGGTATAGAGCTCCAGAAATTCTATTTGGATCGCATTATTATTTGACTGCTGTTGACATGTGGAGTGTCGGTTGCATTTTAGGAGAAATGATACTTGGTAAAGCTTGCTTTGCAGGTATTAATACAGTTTATCAAAGGAACTTCAACTTTGGATTAAATTGACAAAATTATTTAATTGATTGGAAAACCTACTACATCTGAATTGGAATCAATCAATGCCCCTATGGGTTATCAAATTATTGAATAAATGGATACCAAAAAGCAATTCAGTTACCATCAATTTTTTCCAAAGGCCAACGATCTCTAAATTGATTTTTTAAAGTAACAATATTAAAATAATTAGAAAATTGTTAGTTTACAATCCAAAAAAAAGATTGACAGCTGAATAGGCTTTAGATCATCCTTATCTAAAAGATTTCAAGCAGACAGAATCGGAAACTCTTTTAGATTAATGCATAACTATTCCCTTCAATGATAACAAAAAATTAAAACTATAAGATTATAGAGATGCTTTATATAAGGGACTCATAACCAAAAAGTCTAATAATTTAATTAGCACCAATTATTCTAGTTATTAAACTAATAAATAGAGTAGAAATGATCCCAATCCTAATAGTATTGTAGTCAAGTCTGATACTGAACAATATATATACAAATAACCAGTTAATTAATAATAATAAGTCAGATGCAAATCTAGATTAGATTAAAGAAGTGAATCAGTTTCTAAAAAAATTGCATAGACCTAATATTTCAATACACAAGATATCATGAGAATACAAAGGCAAACTGACAAATCAAAATCTTTTCATACCGATGAAGAAGTAACATTATTAATTCATTTTAGATGCCAACTGTTCATAAATCAATAACTAAATAATAGTTGCTGGATCAATAGGTTCCAACTACTACTCATCAAAAATAATAAGAGAAATCTTATAATCGGATGAGACCCTCGAATTGGAGTAAATTTTCGGAAAGCAAAGAAAATTCAAGAATTAACTCAGTAGAAGGAACTATTAATAATCATCTCCTTGCTTAAGCATAATATAATTTTCATAAAAGATTATAGAAGAAAAAATAAGTCAGCGATATTTATGGGTACCTCATCCTAAATATGTGATTAGGTAACCTCATTCAGCTTAATAAAATTCTAAGCCTAAATAAGGTGCTAAGAAATCTAAAACTCCAGATCTCAAAAATTATTAAATGGTTCACTCAAGAAGTCTATCTTAAAATAAGAATATCTCAGTTTCAAGAAGCAGTAGCAAGCCTAAAACTCGAGGGAGTCCATATCACTCTGAAGGAAAGGTTTTAATCAGTCAACCAGATATGAATTGCTCTTTTTCCAAGAGTTTCTATAATTTTAATAATTTGGGTAAATATTATTCTTATTTCAATAGTCAACTCTAATTTACCTCTGTATGCAAAAATCTTATCCAAGCATTAGAATATTGTTAAATTCAATTAATAGAAATTACGCTACGAATCATTGAAGAAATGATTATATATTAATTTTTTATATATATTAATCTGTAAAAAACAATTAATTGGGATATCAATTGAATTGGTCTTTGGCAAAATATCATTAAAATGATAATGGAATGGGATATTATTAAAATATATAATATTTATTTAATAAATGGATATTTTTAAAGATTTATTTACCACACAAGGCTTTCAATTATGTGTGAAAGGTGTTTAAGATGTTTAACCAACAGGAGAGTAGGAAGCTTTATTCAAGTAATGTCAATAAAATTATGCAAATGCATATAAAGTGATGTTTCTTAGATTCTTTAATAATTAACCATCCAAAGATAGATATGGTCCTCCAGAGGATATTTGATAAATAATATTTAGAAGAACATAAAAATCATTTTATGATTCGAAGAAATGAAAAAAGCAATATTTGCAAATTAGAATGTAATTTCAGAACTGAATTCCAATTTATTACTCCTAACAATCCTAATTGATTAACATTAACTAAAGAATTCTTTTTATTTATTTTACAAATCAACACATTTATTATAAGTGTAAATACATTATATGAAAGGTTTTCATCTTAAAACATAATCTTATATATATGATATAATAATATACAGTCAATTCTAATTGAATATTGTATATTTTGTGAAAACTTTTATTTAAGAAATATAAAATCAAGAACTCTTTACCTGTGCCATCAATCATTATTTTAATATATTTATCAATACCTATTCTGTTTCTAAGGTAAATTATGTTTCTCTTTTAATTGCTTCTGTTAAATAATAAAGTTTATTCATGGATATTAAATATTCCAATAATTCAGGCTACTAAATAATCAGTTTTCAATTATTACTTTATCTCCCTCTATCTTGTTCAAGTAGATGAATTGATTTTATCTGATAAATTCACCTATTCTTCAATTATTTCAATTAATTGTCTACCGGAATTTGAGATATTGGATGTGAATTTGGTTTCTTCATGCTTAAATCTCTCTTCAATAGAATTTCTGTATTAATACCTCTATCGGACTTACTTGCTTTAATGGAGTTTTTAGCAACTCTCTAGGAATTTAGCTATATATCCTATCATTTTTAATATTTAGTATTGGAATTTCATCTTTAGAATAAATTTCTGAATATTTCTCATTAATCTATATATAATGAAACGAATAACAATACCACAAAAGTTTAGAATGGTTATGAATGGCCAGATTTAGCTAATTACAAGGAATATACTAAGATAAAGGCATACTTAACATAGAATTGCAGTTTATTGATATCTTCAAATTGATCTAAAGTAAAATGTTTATTTTAATCAGTGATGATATATAAACCAAGCTTGTGAAAGTCCAAATGATGTTTTTTTGCATAATCTAAATATTCATATTATAGATCTTATTCTTCATCAGTATTAATAATAGGGAAGCAATTAGTGACTTCAATAGTCTCACTTTCAATAATTCCTAATAAATAACCATACTAATGAACAGTTGGATTATCATTCGCCAGTTTAATAATTTTCATAGCAGCCTAATTATTATGGTAAGAATTACAAATGTGTCTAATTTAACATTAGATGCTTTAAGAATAGGCTATTCTTCCGACATTAAATTAATTTCAATAATGCAAATATTTTAATCACATTTATATTTTTTTAAAGCGACTCTTCGTCAGCTATTCTAACTATCTTCCATTTAAATTGTCTAATTTTAGTAATAGAATCTATAAAGTTCTTTTGAGACAAAAATTTTATGAAGATATGATTGCATCTGGAGTTGAAATAGTAACCAAATTAGACACAATCAGCTCCTGTAAAATTTCTCAACTTTATCAGATTTTAGAAATTCACACATCTATATTGGGACTAAATATATAGTTTTTATTAGTATCATAATAACTCATATAGATCTAATTCTGTTAATAATTCACTTATTATCTTTCAGTAACATACATCTCTAATAGAATCTATTTCATCAAAAAATAAGATGCAAGTTTATGAAAATTGCTATTTTAAAAAATACAATCATTTCTCATCCCATATTTTTTTTCAGATTTCAAGCTTTAATATTTAAATCTCTGGTCCTTTTTTTACAATAATATTTGCTTTTGAAAAGACTTCATCCATTTGTTAGAAAAGTTTTCCACACTTTTAAAATCCCAAAAATAGGACTTCAAAGATGTTCATCGTTTGAAACAGGCTTATATTGTCAACTTTTACTGTATTTTTCCTTTCTTTATTGTAAAAATGATCCTACATCATAACATGTTGAGCCTAATTGCCTTATATTTGCTGTTGGTTGCATGATTTTCAGTATCATTTAAAATCAATTGGTAGCACCTTTATCATTAATTTCGAGGGGGCTGCTACAGTTTAATGAAATTTTGATTTTGTCTTAAGGATCTCATTCTCATTATTAGTAGAGATAATTATTTTAAAGATGTTCGAATTCCTATACGAAAACAACTGTGTCTTCGTTTGTTTATCAAATCTTCCATTTCTGTTTATTGAAGGTCTCTATTAATCTAAATAAGATTTAGCAGTTATTAAAAAAATACTTTATTTGAAAAATAACCTAACTACCCACTATTAATATTACTACATATTTTTACATTTTCTTAAGAAGATAAATAATGACTATGTTAAATCTCTAGTAATCAGCTAAATATCATTTATGAAAACTAAGGTGCTAAATTAATAGAAAGATGCATCATACTTGTGATGCTTAACTTCTAGTATTTATTATTTCTCATTTTTATAAAATTATTTTATTTAACCTTTTAAACCATTATCCAGTTTAACTTTTAACAGCTTATCTATTTCTTGACTACATTTTTTGTAATCATATTATTCTTTTGTTGACGTTATTTTTATATATTGAATCTTTATATTTTAGATTATGAAAAATTTTGTGTTAATCTAAGGAATTTTGTGGGAGAGTCAACATAATCAATGTGTTGCGTTTTAACTATTCTATTATGTAATGTTTCATTACTGAGTTCTTTGAATATCTCATGAACTAAAGACATAAACTATTCTTATCAATTTCCATAACTTGTATATAATATAAATTAATATGAGGAGGAAGATGATTTAATCAAAAAAAAAGTATTACAATTATAAAGTTGATAGGATTAATACTAAAATTAGTGTTTTTAATTACTTAACTTTTCTATAATTATAATATTTCATGATTATTATTATGATTCTTATTGTTTCTTTTTTTCTTCACTTTAAATTTACTCCTTATGTTAATCTATGTTCTTTCTTAATCTTTCTTTCTTTTTCTCAAAATCTAATTTTTCTTGTTTTAATCTTTGTTCCTCTTCCTATTTTTTTCTTTCTTCTATTTCCTTTATAATTTCTAAATTAATTTGTAATATATACATTATTCACGCTCATAATGTAAATTTTTTATTGAGGCCAACTATCTTTTTGTACTAGCCATATTACTATTTTCAAATTATTTCATATCTTTAACAATAGTCGATATTTTTGATATTTCTAACTCTTTGCTTTCAGCTTTTCGAGCCTCTTTTAGAACTTTTATATCCTATTTCATTTATTCTTCTTTTCTTTGTCTTTTTTAAATATTTTCAGTTCTCTCAATTTCTCTGATAAGATCATCCTAAAATCCTATTCTTCTCTCATATTCTGCCTTCATTTGCCCAAAATTATTGGCTGACACATGTTTAGGAAATGTAACCGCAGACTATGATTTGACTTTCAAACTGTCTGTTTATAATTACTAAAATTTTTCTAATTTTTTATCAAGTTATTATGACTTAATTTCTAAGGACTATTTATACATTTCTTGTTAAACTTCTTTACGAGTCTAAGGATTAATATTTAATTACTTTATTCTTTATCACCTAAATTATTCTCTTTTAATCTTCAGTTTAATGTTATTGTTTCATATAATTATGATATTCGTCTAGCATTTCTTGTCGAATCTATACTTTCTCTTATTTTAATAAACCTTTAAGTTCTCTTTGTAATTCTTAAAATGTTTTCAGGTTTTTTTCATTATCTACTTTCTATGACAATTCTTATAATTTTTCAAGTCTCTCCATCATATTTTATTCCCTTTTAGCTTATAAATCTTCTAATTCTTTGATTCTTAAATCATTCATGCTTTTCACTTTTTCTATTTTCTCCCTAGGATTCAAATACATTCTTTATTGTTGGGTATCCTTTATCTCATTTTTCAAGTTTTCAACAATTTGTTTGGCTTAATTAAAATTAGATGATTCAGCATCTGATCTATTGTGTAACCATTTCTAAATCTCCTGCTATTATTGAGTTTAAATATGTTTTTATTTTATCCTTTGTTATCTATGTTTTTCTAATCTTTCTTCAAGCTCATATTGCTTATGTTAATATTCAATTTATTTTGATAATATTTCCTCTTCCTTTTTTGCTTTGTGCAATTCGGCTCTCTCTTTCTTTTTAATTTTATCATATAACTTAAACTCTAGTTCTAAAGGTGACAATGATTTTGTCAATATTGATTTACTCATAGATACAATTGATTTATCTAGAATTATAGACTTCTCTGCTATAGAAGACTGCATAATAGATTAGTCTGCTACAGACTACTATTATTTCTATTCTGGAATTGGGATGTATTATATTTCTTTTCTTATTTCATCTATTTTTTATTTTCTTGAATGTTCTAAATGATTAGATAATGCATCTATTAATTCTTAATTTATTTTATTTCCCAATGGATCTACATTTATAAATGGAGACATACCTTTGGTTTTTATGATTGAAATGATATCTTTTCTATATTTTCTTTATAAATCTTAATATGTGTACCCTAGCACCTACATTGCTCGCACAAATCTTGGTGTTAAATCAACTTCATCAATATCATAAGGACCTAATATTGAATAATATTAAAATATAACCTTTTTCTTTTTTTGGTTCCACCAACCCTGATTCATTTTATTATGATTATTCTCCTTATTATTGGCCTTGTTATTCCTCTTTTTTTTCATTTTGATTCTCTTAACTTTGATTTTATTAAGTTGATTCCCCATTATTATTTTACTATGGATTTTCTTGCTTCTACTCACCTTGATTATTCTCTTGTTTGTTTTGTGTTTCTGACATTTTGTAATAAAAATTAAAAGAATAGATTTACTATTTGGAGTGTTATATAATTAATCTTTATAGTTCATAATAATTGTGATAAGAAATAAAAGGTAATAATTTTCATAGATATATATGTTACATAAAGTTTATTGAATGAGAATTGGAATGTATGATTCCATAATGTTGTTACTTTCTTTGAAACATGAATAATTGAATGAAAAATCTATGAATTTTAAGAATTATTTGAATAAAAACAAATCAATTAATTCTGTTCTTTAAGTATCCTGAGGCACCTTCTAATTTAGTAGCCAAAATTTCTTCAACTTATCTGATGATTCCGATTTCCTTGGTTCTTTATTCACCGTCTCTGGCATATTAGGTCCTGAGGGCTTCACAATCATTTTCCTTTTAAGTTTTTCCAGCAGTTGCGGTGGCTAATTCTCTACCAGCATCTTCCTTTCTCTTCTTTTATGCTCCCAAAGCATTTTAAGTTTAGGTTAATTTGGCTTCATCATCTTTCAAAGCATTTTAGCTAAAATTTTAACAAATAGACTTACAAGTTCTTTCTTTGATCGGCGAATTAGGCCAACATGTTTTAGTAATCAATTTAAGCTTAGACTTCAGCTTCTTAGTCATCAATAGCGGATTATTCAATTGATTATCTGAGTTCTGCAATCTTGTCTTAGGTTTATTGTAATCTTTCCTTTGAGAAGGCAGAGGCAATAGAAACCAAAGCAGCAATTGGGTTACTCTTACCCATGTTATGTAATTCTAAGAAGACAGCTTTTGGATCTTATTCTGGTTGAATAGCTGATAATTTGGCAGCAACAACATTCAATGCTTCAACAACATCAGCTGTAGACTTAATTCTCTAAGTAAAAGCTTCAGCATCTTTTGCTCTTTGAGTTCTCAATGTTTCTTCTTAATCGTTAAGAATTCCTAATTGCACTTGGATGTTTTCAATTTCACTTTCCAATTATTCGACTTAAGCAGTCAAGGATGTGATTTCAGTTGTTGATTCACTTATTTCATTGGAAGCATAATCAATTCTTCTATTGTATCCAGCAATTTCAGCAGCACAATCAGCTTCATCAGCGGCATGTTTTAATTCAGCTTATTATTATTGTAATAACAAGTTTTCTCTCAATTCTTAAAGCATTCTAGCAATATCAGCCAATGGAGCTTAGTTTTTCAATTAAAGAGCAATTGTATCAAGCAATTTTCTTCCTAATGCATGTTCTTCAATCTATTAATTTCAATGAATTCATTACCTCTTCCAATTCAGCAAAGACGACTGCATTTGGATCAGATGGCTTTTTGACGAAAACTGCATTAAGTGTTACCAATCCCAATAAGAAGCAAATTATGAATTTCATTAAAATTAATATTAATAAAAACGGATTTAAAAATACCTTAAAAATAATTATTAAAATATAAACATAATTTTAATAAACTAAAATATGTTACTTTCTTATTCTCTATAACAAAATACTCTCAAATTACTACTCGATTGTATTTGGTTTATGACTCTTCAATAACATTTGAACCTCAAGAATAATTTTATAAATATTTCAAAAGCAAATCTTGTTTAAACATTTGACATTTCTATTGTGTTAGAATTTAAGGCTATAGTATTAATATTGAATACTAAGATTTCATCGCTTGTTTGAATAAGGCTATTCTCATTTTAATTTGTGTTGTTGATAAAATATCAAAAATCTATTATTAATCTTTTTTCCTAAAATCTCAAAGCATTGATATATACATTAATAAATATTGCTTAATGGCTAAGATTACAAGAAGTGTAAATAAGATGAAATTTTCACATCTTAAAGCACTTGACAATATGATTATCAAAAATATAATAAAGCAAATGAATGAAAATTGAAACAATACTAAAAGTGAATTTTTGTTATTAACTATGTATAAACAGTGTTAATTTTATTAATTTTGCATAATGCTTATAGAATTAATATGAAAATAGATGAATCTTAATTTAATTGAATCAAATTGAATTTGTTTTTAATTAGCTACATTAACACATGAAAAAATAAATTCATTCAATTCATTTAGAAAAGTACTCCAAATATTTTTCTCTATTTATTTTAGTAAATCCACCTCCTAATCTTTATTATAATCCTACTTTTTGTTCTGGAATATGTTAATAACTAACATCTTATTCCAATGACCATCTACTATAGTTGAGATCGGATAAAATAGATTCCACTGATTCTTTTTTCTCAACAGATAAAACAGGTAAAATGTTTTTACCACTTTTTCTGTGATTTATGACTTAGACTTTTTAAACTGCCTGTCTGTATTTTGAAGTATATTGAGATTCATTTAATTATTTTGGAATCGCCTTTATTTGAACTCTTTTGTAAATTTTACTATATTCTTTAATGATTTCTATTCTATTTTGCTTTGCAATTTTGCCTTCTATATGATGAAATTTCTCCGTAAAATCAAATTTATTAGGGGAATTACTTTCTTATCTATCGGTATAAGCCTTATTTGCTTTGATTTTCTAATCTAAAGTTAATATACCGTAGTTTGCATTCATTTCTTCAGGTGTAGTATTTTACTATATTTTTTTACATCTTATTACAGATCCACCTTTGGTTGGAAATTGTAAAGGTTTAAAAATCATTTATTATTCTTCATTTCTTCTTTTTTCTCTATGTTTGGACATTTCTTCATAAGATTAGAATATCATGAAATCTTTGTTTTGATTAGCAATTTTCATAAGGTCCTCTTTGGCCTCTTTTAAATAATTTTACATTTTTAGTCTATCTTCTAAACTTTGTTTATGTTCATCCTGAAAATTATTTTATTCTTCTTATGTAAAAATTCCTTTTTTTTTTAATCCTTGTATTCTTTTGATAATTTTCTTTGCTGGAGATTATTAAATAACTGTTTCTGACAACATTTAATTATTATTCTTGCTAAATTAATTTGCAAGCTGATTATCTATAGTATCTCATTAAGAACTAACAAAATCGCAGTGTAAGATCAATTAGTTTTCATATTCTAATGGGATTTAATGATGAAACAAAAAAATAATGAAACATTGAGTTATATTTAATTCAAGACTTCAAAGAATACCAACTATTTTTAAATCCTATTTAATCTTAACTTGATGAGTTTGTAATATTTTTTTTTGGAACATCTTCCAATTATACAGGAGTTAGAGGAGTAGATGTAGTCATGTAATTCATTATCTAAATTGAATCATTATTTTTAGGAGAGGACACAGTAGTTGACTGTTCAATCGAATTGGATTATATAACTGATAGATTTAGTTGGGCTATAATTCTCTAAAAATAAATTAATATATTTCTACTTAATATATTCTTTAACATAAATCGATAGATTGTGATGAAAATTCATCATCGCAAATTTCAGAGTTTTATAACGAATACGTGTCTAAAAAATGTTACGGCTCTTTAATGTCTTAAATATATTGCTCAATATAATCATTTAATTTCTATTATAAGTCTTCAAACGAACTTGATCTATTTCGACCTGTTGGAGAGTGCGGTTATAATTATTCCTATTGCTACAATTTTTCTTCTGATTTATCTATTAGTTATTACAGATCAATCTCTTGAATCTTAAACGATTAAGTACAAGAACTTTACTAATCATTTATCTAAATGTATTTCGAAATAATTGACCTATTCATCCTTCTCAATTATTTTCCCTTTTAAAACTTATGATGAAGTTATTTCTAATTTATTATAAGCTTCGTTCTGATAGTTCGAGCATTTCTGTGAATTTTTCATAATGAGATTAATAAATTATTTATAAGTCTAAGATCAACATCATAAAGAATAGTAATATAAATTGCGTAAATAAACAGACAAAATTAAAATTATAAAGAGTTAACAAAGTCTTTTGAAAGCAATTGACGATTTAACTGTTAGAATTAATTTGATCGTCAATATAAATAAGTTCAAATCATTTTTATAAACAATTTTTAACCATTTTAAAATAAATGCTTTCAATGAATTCATTTTATAATTGTGTTAAACGATTTAATTAACCGATTATTTACCTTGGACGAATCTTATACTCTCTTAAATCAAAATCATTTTCTTTAAAGGAAATATTTAATTTTGAGTCAAGTAATATATAAAATTACAAGATAATAATTAATTAAGAATAAAAATTAAATGCATTAAGAAATTAAAGGAGAATAAAGCAATTATTAAGTTATTATTCAATTTGAATAGAATTTTATTCAGAATTAATTAAGGAAGTGTTGTCAATTGACAATGAAGACTCAATATTATAAATTAATAGTGATGGTAAATTGCTTAAAGAAATTAGAGAATTAATTAATATAACATTTTCAAATAATGATGCTAAAAAGGTAAGTTTAACTGTTAAACATACAATAGATTAACTATTACTTGTTCTTGAAACTATAAATTATACAAAAAAATAAGTATGCTAAACTTAAAAATCACAATTTTATTAAGTATCAAGCGTGAAAATCAAAATATGCTAAGATAGGTATATGATCACTTGGAAAATTCTTGTTTGGTAGTGCTACTTCTTCTTATAATAAGTTTTCTTCTGGAATTCTTAAAATCTTTTCTACTTTTGCATTATGATAGTAAATGTAATCAATGCATCCTTTAAACTAATTTTTATTATGAAAATTTACATTTTTTGTATAATTAGTAAATTTAGGGAATGGTTAATATGCGCTTTGCCAATTCAATTTAGGAGGACCGTAATGTTTGAATATCTCATTTTATAGCTTAATTTAATTTTAAGATATTTCAATTCTTTTAACTATAGGATTATTTTTTTAAATGTATTGTATTGGATTAGAATGAGGTAGACTATTAAAGTCTCCACAAAAGATAAGTATTTGATCATCAGATTCTTTTTAAGCTTCCATCTATTGAACCAGTTAAACAATCTAAAAGAATTTTAAGTCATCTTGGTTTGGATTCCAAAATGTATGTATGTTTCCAATTACTAATTGCTTTTTTGTTAATCTTATTATGTCAAAAACAATACTTACATATGCTCCAATCTAACAATTTAAAATACATTCTGTCTTAGATATTAAAGAGGAAGCCCATAATCTAAAGCCATCTAATCAAGGGAATACTCTGAATATTTAAGAAGTTTAAATTTTTCAATCTTGAAAGCAATTAGACATCCATCAGGTCTTTAAGGTCTTTAAAGGTAGCAAATATCATAATTTAATTTCTTTATATGTTCTTCATATAGCTCAAGGTTATCTACTTCTTGCAGGCATAATATGTCAGCGTTAAAATTTTTCAATTAATCAATAATTTTAATACTTCTATTCGTAAACTTTAAATTTTAAATGTCAGCATAACTAAAATATGACTGTTCGCAATAAATAGCAGCTAAAATATTATATGATAATATTGAAATTGTGTGTCTAAAATTAATGAATTCTGGTTAATATTCATTTTGTATATCTAAATAATTCCTTGATTCCTTTTAAATACTTGGTGTGATTTATCCCATTCTTGATTAATATTTATAATTTAATTTTTAAGAAATAATCAATAAGTTTAAATTTCTGCATCAGAATTTGCTGCTTGTACAATCTATTTTGAGGAAGTATAAGGATCAAGGCTGGATTTTCAAATTTTAATTCTTTTGAGTTGAATTGATATAAAAAAGGTAGTGAAATAAATCTTGAAAAGGAATTCTCATTCATGTAATAAAATGGGAATCTATTGTTTGTAATAAATAATTGCATTATAAATTAAATCTTTTTTTAAAATAAAAATGGTTAAAAACTCAGCATAGGACCCATAGGATAATTCCTTATAAATGAAAGTACATTAGAAGAAAATAATCTTTAGACAAGACAGTACTTGGTGTCAGGTAGAAGACTTCCATCAAAAGAAGATCCAAATCCCAAAGTTATAAGCATGAGAATTTTTGCAAGAAATACAGTAGCAGCAAAAAGTAGATTCTGGTATATAGATAATGCAATATTATAGGTGGAATTTAAGAAGATTAAACAAGCTTAAACCTTCTCACGGTTAGATTTTAGCAGTTTAAGAATTATTTGAAAGAAGAGACACAAATGTCAAAACTTACGGAATTGTTCTTAAATATTAATCCAGAACAACTATCCACAACATGTATAAGGAATTTAGAGATACTACATTGAATGGAGCTGTCTCATAATTATGTATCAACAAATTATTACATTTTAGATTAGGAAATGGCTGGAAATCACAGAGCTTAACCTTAAACTATACACATTCTCAGAACCTCAGTTTTAACAAAGAGTGCTGATATCAAGAGAGGAAAGACTAATTAATACAGAGTATATTTAATCATGAATTATTAAGGGAGATTCAATTAAATTCCCAATTGTTAAGACAGTTCCAAGAGCAAGCCATAAGAAATTCAGAACAGTGTTCAAAGCCAAAAGACCCAATCTATATAGATCATGATCATAATGATTATTTAGTACAATAATAATAAATTAAATAAATTATGGTTATATAAATAATAATATGTTTTGCATTTATATTTATTTAAAATCTAATCCTCTATTTGATAAAGAATCATTATATAATTTATCATCCTTCCAATATGTTTAATGATATTTAGAATTTGTATTCCGTTATTTCAAACTAAATAAAGATAAATGCATCTATCAAAGTTCATGAAAATTCATTCGCTTTAAAGTTAGCAGCGCTTATTGAAAGTCTTGCAATTTATTCAAATTTTAAATCATATGTTATTAAATAATTAATCATGTAAATTACAAAAACTCAATATTAGTCGTTAATTAAATAAAATTGTGAGTTTCATCATGCTTGAAATCTTTGATGCAAGCTTTACACAAATCAAAATCTGGACATTCACAACAATAATAACGATAACCTTAAATTGGAAAATTGTCACAGCTATCACAAGCAATTTATTCATGAATATTCATTTAATGTATCTTATATCTCTTCTTGAAAGAAGCTTGTTGTTTCATCATTTTTATTTATGAATCTTGTTTAAGTTTATTCCATTCTTAAACATGATTACATTAAATAAATATATGAGTATTAGGATGCTCATTTTCTCTTTTTTAAGTATTACACATCTCACAAATTTAAAAGTAATAGCAGACTATACATCTATAATATTTATTATTCTCCAAATTCTAATAGCAAAATTAACATTTATGATAATCAATTTAATCATTGTAATGGATTTAAGATATTGATATATGTTAAAATTGTTCTTCTAACTGTTATATTTCTTAAATCTCTGAATTTATTTTGGAATACCCTCCAGATAGCCTTTCTTACCATTCCTCAGCATCTGAAATCATCTCATTAGATAAAAACTCATCTGATTCTAAGCAGATGATTTAAAGTAAAGGAAAATTACTAAAAATATAAATAGGATTGATATACCTATTTTGAAGTTTCTGTAATCTCTCTAAAAATAAATAATAGTCGATTGGACAAGCCAGATAGATGACTCTATCTTTAATGTTAAAACAATAACACATAGTAAACTTTTAAGGTAATGGAAATTTTTCATTCAAAGCGTTTAAGAATTACTTAAAATCAGGAGTGATTTTGATTTGTGCTTACTCCTTAGTTATAGTGTTGTATACAGGAATAGTTTCTGATTAAGGGAATCTATAATTATTCATTTAAATATATACACATAATTTATGATAAAATAAATTCATTCTATTTCAATATCATCTAAACAAATTTTAAAGAGATCAGACATTTATAATGTAGCGATTGGCTCTTAATTTTCATTCAAGCAAACTAAACTACCCCTGGAAGAGAGTAATAGATTTTCAACAACCTAATTAAAATTTATTAATACTTCTTTTAATGTTTGTTTCATGTAGAATAGTTCTTTATTGCAAATACAAAATCCTGCAAACTTTCTTTTCTCAGTTTTTATAAAGTTCAACAAATCTATAGCAGATCTATTCAACTATTCATAGTATTCAATTATACCATATCGAATATACTATGATTTCATAAAATTAACTTAATTAATCATAACCATATTGTCCTAAATTTTATTATCAAGCATTCGCATAAAAAGTAGCTACTTTTTTCTTCAATTTATTTTTATACACTTTTTTTAGAATATTAGTTATTTCATGTTAGTCTATTATTTTAATATATATTAATTGTAAGTGTTTCGCATCATAATGACATACTGTCTTTTTTATAATGTAATAATTTAATATCATAATTAGGAATAGATATGTTGAATGAATTCATGATAATACTTATAATAATTATATAAATAGAAAATTAAAATCAGAGTAATTCTAATTTTATTAATTAAACAATAAATCTAATTAGAAACATAAAATTAAAAGTTAAAATTTAGAATATAAGGCCAAAAAAATGTTGAAATATGTTGAATAATTAAAGTAAGTCTAAAATTACTATATATATATTCTCTTGATCATTCTTGAATTTGATACAGATATAATAATAATAAAAAAAAATATATATTAAGTTGAACATTTAATTTAATTATTAAAAACTAGATTTTAGATTCATATTAATTATTTGTATTTGACTACTAAGCATCCATTTACTCTTTTATTAATAAGGTATAATTAATAATGTCTTCATCTCTAGATAACCACTAGAAAGTTTAAATGCTTCTTATAGGATTTTATTATTTTGTAACAAAAAATTTAATTGCGAAAATTCATGATTACATATTTGATAAATTTTTATGACTTCATGCAGTGTTCTTTATAAATCAAAATTATAATAAGATATTACCAATTAATTTATTGTTTTAATGTTTTATAAATTAATATCAGACTTTGGATTTGGATTCTTAAAATCTCAATGGAAAAGGTACCTCTCTCCCCCTTGTAGGGGATGAATGAGATTGCCCAAAAGTTCGAAACCTCTCCTATTTTTATTTTTTTATTCCTTTCCATAAATTTTATAAAAGTCCATAATGTTTCTTACGGGGTCCTACAAATATTCCAAATTAACTTTGAATTCTATCAATTTATTAAATGAATAAAACATTCATTGCACTCCTCACAACTGTTCTCCTTGCAACCACAAGCTACTTAAGTTAGGAAGATCCCTTAAGAACTTTGTATTAAGAATGGAAATAACAATATTAAATTAGATATGTTAGCTAATTTGAAGATGAATACAGATTTGAAATCTTCAAATAGAATTACAACTACTATCAATAAGAAAATAGCAGACAATCAAGCTACAAACTTGGGTTAAATCAATTTGCAACACTTACAGACGAAGAATTTGAATCAATATACCTTGGCAGTCTTGATGACTCTCATGTTGAAGTTGATGAATCAATTACTTCATTTAACTATCCTGAAACTGATTGGTCAGAAAAGATGAATCCAGTCAGGAATTAAGGTTCATGTGGATCATGTTGGGCATTTTCAGCCGTTGGTGCATTTGAAGCCTATTTCATTATTGTTAAGGGAAAATAAAACATACTTTCTGTGTAACATTTAGTTGATTGTGAAACTCATTCAAAAGGATGTGATGGTGGATATGAATCGTATTCTATAGATTTTTTAAATAATTATGGTGCATTTTTGGATTCCGATTATCCATACACTGCTACAAAAAACAAATGCTATCGGTAAGTAGGTACTTACAGAGCAAAACGGAAGAAAAACATGGAGTACCGCAAGTTAAGCGTATGAGGCAATATCTAATTATCCCATTTCTGTCAGTGTCCATGCTTCAAATTGGAAAGGATATACTGAAGGTATCTTCAAAAACTGCATCAACACATCAACTAACCATGCTGCTGTTGCAGTTGGATATGATTCTGATGGAAACTGGCTTGTTAGAAATTCTTGGGGGAAAAGTTGGGGGATTAAAGGGCATATTTGGTTATCAGTTGGAAACACTTGCGGTATTCTAAGAAATATGAACTAAGTTCTTTGAAAGGATAATGATTAAACAATATATCATAATAAAATAGAAAAAATTTCTAAAGTCCTATTATTAAACTCAAGTATAAATATAATTTCAACCTTAAATATTCTTTCATGTCTTATATAAATCCAAGAAATTTTAAGGTAATGGAATTTTTCATTCAAAGGAGGGCATATTCCTTAGTTATAGTGTTGTATACAGGAATAGTTTCTGATTAAGGGAATCTATAATTATTCATTTAAATATATACACATAATTTATGATAAAATAAATTCATTCTATTTCAATATCATCTAAACAAATTTTAAAGAGATCAGACATTTATAATGTAGCGATTGGCTCTTAATTTTCATTCAAGCAAACTAAACTACCCCTGGAAGAGAGTAATAGATTTTCAACAACCTAATTAAAATTTGTTAATACTTCTTTTAATGTTTGTTTCATGTAGAATAGTTCTTTATTGCAAATACAAAATCCTGCAAACTTTCTTTTCTCAGTTTTTATAAAGTTCAACAAATCTATAGCAGGTCTATTCAACTATTCATATTATTCAATTATACCATATCGAATACTTGATATTTGAGAATAAATAAAAAGTCTCTTCTGTCTATTAATCCTAAGTATTTGTTGTTAGGATCAACGATGGGAATTGCATTGCGCTTAAATACATAGATCAATTTATAGAATACACTAAAAAATAAAGATATAATTTACTCATATACGTTAGTGTCGAAGGGGAGTTTATCATTCAATTATAAAATCCTATCACTAAAGTAATTGATTTCTAGTTCATGCTATTCTGATTGTTGATTATTTTCAAGATGAACTTCAATTCTATTTGATTTTTATGATAATTATAAATGGAAATATTAACTAAATCCTTTTACAAGAAATGCTAATATATCCTTTTGTTATAAGATTCCCACTATAATTCTAGATTCAGTATCAATAACTACAATTCTTGTTACACCCTACTTTAATATCTTTTTCATTGCATCATTAAGATTATCAGCCATATCTGCCTACACAAGACTACTTTGATGAAGATTTTCTCCATAAGAATTGAACCAGTCTCTTACTGAGATAGTCTATAAATCAATTAACAATTTGTTTATCTGCTCCTATCCTATTAATTATTTTTAGTGCACAGGAGTAGTACGATCTTCATCCTCTTCTTCCATTATTGGTTAAACCGATATTTTACTATTTCCCCACACTGACTAAAATATGCATAAGAGATTACCATTAGGAACACCATTTAGAATATTTTGATAGCATTTAAGGATTATTCGAATCAAATCTGTTTAAGTGAATACTCCATCATAATAAGCTACATCTGGATTCCAAAACAATACTTCATCAATATGCGTATCGATAAACACATTAAAAACATCAAACAGAGAAAATGACTAATCAATCACCGTCACTTAATTATTTATAGATAAGCAATCGTAAAGAGTGCTATCTTATAAGAAACAAGTTAGAGTTTTCATATATTAATCTTTGATTATATCTTCTTTGCTTTACATCCTTTTCATTCCTTTATATATTTAAAATTGATAATAATTTTTATTCAAAATTTATTTCTTTTCATAATGATCATCATTATGATAACCATTATAATTCTTCTATTGCTAATATTTCAAAATCTTGTTATTCAAGATCAAAAGTACTTATTACTTTTTTATGCTACTTCTCTATTGACTACTTTCTAGTTATTGGAATTTCTCTGTCATAATCAATTTAAAATCATTAACTCTTCTTCATTAAAGGGTATGCACTAATGAATAGATTAATGTCCATTCTTAATCGATGGAAGTCTTCAGAAATTGTTTCATAGGCAACTATACATAGTTGATTGAATCCCAATGAGCGTACATAAGATATTCATTAATTAAGCAACACACCTATGAAAATAAAAATATTGAAAAAAATAATTCTTTTAACATATTCAAAGGGTTACTAATTACTATTCTTATTTATTGATCACATGAAAAAACCTAGCATCGAACTGAAAGGTTGATTCAAATATGAAATCCTAATTTTCACTATTTATATCCTATTATTAGAGTATTATTGGATAGATTTCAATACTTTAAAACATTATATAATATTCTGAAAACATAAGATCAAGATAATAAAATAGACATACATAGAATAATATTAATGGGATTACATTCATAAACTTGTTATATCATTTAAAAGAGTAACAAAACCGAATGGGTATTAACGAATTTGTTGTTATTCTAATATCAACTTATTCTTAATTACACAAAAACCTTTGATAATTACTATACACCAACAATTATGTTAAGTCAATTATTAAAATAAACATCAAATGATTGACTTCACTCCACTTTTTAAACCTAAATAACTGAAGAGTCATTAAGTTTTGATCCACTTTCATCAATCGATTTTCGGGTGCATTAACTAAGTTCACTATCCAGATTAAGCTCTTAAATTCTAAATTTTCTAAATTAGTATATTACAATTCCAACTAAAATTATAAATTTAATAGATACTAGATGTTAATATAATTCCTCCTAATACTAGAAGTAAGATTCTGATTAATTTCCATTATTAAGCGAATAAATAAGTTGTTACAACTTAGACTGTGAAATTCTTTGTTGTTCGAATTAATTTATTTGTTGAAATACTATTATTTACAACATGTGATTAATTGAATTATAAAGTATAATATTATTTCTACCATCCCTAATCATCTAAATATTAATATTATAATTACTATGGTCTGCAAAACAAACTACTCTTGCAGGAACAAATCTAAATTTTGTCAAAAACGCATTAGTTGCAGTTACACCAAAAAAGAAATCATCATATTAATATTCATCTTTAACAGCCTCTTTTAGTTGATCTTCTTCATAGGTGTATTGAAAAAATTGAAAATCTCTCATTCCTATTTAGGTAAACATAATCTTTTCTTTATTTGGGGCAAGAAAGTCATAGCCATTATTAAATACAATCTAATGATGACTAACACCACTTATAATAGCAAATTCATCTGTAGCATCAACATCAACTATTCTATAATTACTCTCTTTTTTTATTATTATTTAACATGATTTCAAATTAAAGTTTACTAGATATTCAATATAAAAATAGATTCCATTCTATTCAAAGGCTGCAAATACATTATTACCATTTTTTGTATCTACAGCTATTCCACCTTTTTAACTTTCTACATTAATTACCTTTTCAAATTAAAATCCTTATGGAGTGATAAACATATAAGCTAAAATTAAACCTTATTTAACATCAAGTAAATATAATTAATATTATCCATCTTTCACTTTGAAAACGGAAAAATCTTTTAATTCTAACTACTCTTTGTGCAATTTAAAATCTTCAGATGTTATTGTGTACTTATAAGTAACATCATTCTCTTTTATTTCATAAATATCCATTCCTGCTCTGCCAACAGCGGAAAATAAATAACCATCTATTTCTTTGGTCAATCCTCTTTCTTCTCTTTGAACCCAATTAGGAATCTGATCAATGTACATAGTTTTTTCATTTTTCTCCATCTCTGACACACTAAAGAATTATGCACTATCCGAATATAAAACAAATGCCCAATTATTTTTTTTTGAATACACCAATTAAGGTAACTCATCTCTTGATTGAATTGACGGAAGTATTGGTTAAAGATTGGCCTTCCAAATTACACCTGCAAAATCCTTAGAATTTCCATAAGTTGTAAATCCTTATCTTGATAGAACATTATCATAGTTAAATTTTATTAAATATGCTATAGCATCTGAAGTTATTGCCAACATTCCATCATTTATATGAACCATTCCAATAAATTCTCTGAAATTTAATGGAGTATCAATCTCAAATTCATAACTAAAAAATTGTATTTTTCATAATTTACTCTTTAAAATCATCTTATTATATTATTGTAAATTGTTATGTTTCAGTTTAAACTGTTTATTGTTTTACTTAACAGAAACTCTTCTCTTAAAAAGGCATTAATATAGCATTATCAGCTTCTGGCATCCAGTAAATAATATTTGGTTCTCCTTAATGAATTGTAAAGGTTTGGGAAGATTCCTTATTTTCTATAATCTCCAAATCTGCAGAACATAAGCTAATAAGAAATAGTAAACTCAAATAAAACATTTTTTAGTTTAATTTATATCATTAAAATTTGATAAAAAATATCATTCTTTAAATTTTTATGACTTTCTGCCCAGCCTGATTGAAATTCTATGATCATCTAATTGATTAAAGTGCAAGATGAAATATTTCGATATTTTTTAATAACTCAATCAAGTCGGATATTTAAAAACTGTGGACATGGAATATCACTAAATTTTGGACCAGAAATATTATTACTCATTGCATAAGACTCTTAATCACTATATTTTCTATTTTATCTTTTTTAGTTTGTTTTCATTTGTTGTTTCAAAATCATTACAATATTACCATTCAAAACTACTTATAATTCACCATTAGGTTCTCTATCTTTCTTTGTATTACGCCAATTAATCTCGTAATCTGATTTTCTCTCTTTATGATAATTCTCAACACATTCATCTAAGTAAGAGTTATAATTTTTTTTATATCCGATTCCATTTTCTGCTTTCGAAAAGTAACCTTCTGAATCTGAATTTTTGTTTCTTTATTTTTTATTGTACTTTAGTTGCATTTACTCAAGCTTCCATTATTCATAATTTTAGCTCACTACATTTTGTATAAAAGAATTACTCTATTTGTTTTAAATAAATTTATGTTTCACTTTATCTTTTATTTTATTTTCTTTCAATATGATTTCATTTATTGGATTATAGTTCATTTATTTGTTTATTATTTATTAAGAAGCCTTGATAAGGTCTAAATATTTCCTAGAATCAAATATATGATAGTTATTAATTAATTTTATTTAAAACTCAGAATGGAAATTTGCTCATCTAAACTAAATTGGCTGATTAATATAAAGAAATTATTCCAAAAAGATAGTGTTCTCAACATTTCTGATCTCATTAATTAATTAAAAGATGAAACAATCATAGAATTGACTAATTAATAGGAGGAATAGTTTTCTTTAGATGAAGTTATTGAAGAAGTCTATAAATTCAAGAAAAAGAGATTAACCTATGATGATTTCTTTTAAATAATTGGTAATCTACATTAATAGGATCATTAATTGTCGACTTGTGTAAACTCTTTTGCTGATTCAATTAATGATTTGAGTGAAACCAAAGGTAAATAGGAAATCAGAGTATCTTATAATGATCCTACAAAACTGATAAAAACTTAGTAAAGCTATAAAGTTACAAGATTATCAAAAAGTCCTCTATTGAAAATAGAAAACTTATAAGAAGCTCAAAAGAAATTATTAGCTAAAATCACAGATATAGAAAATTAAATAGAATATGTATATATAGTAAATATATTTCAAAGCAGAAATAACAGCATTAGTTGAAGAAACCTCATTAATTATTAATTAAAGAATTAACCAAGCAGCTATCATAAAGTTCTGATGAAATTGTTTTAAATGGTGTGCAAAATTTTACTTTACAAGATTTTTATCTTGTGTTCCATAATCTTAATAAAGCTATTTTTAATATTAAGATTCTAACATTTTAAGAGAGATCTCAAGAAATAAGAGAAGTCGCCATGATATTTAAAAATTTATAAGCCTTAAGCATAAATAATCATCTAATAAGAACATTATAATTAGAAGAACTCATAGAATTAAAAGTATTATCTGTAGCTGGAAATCATTTAAAAAATTTAGAAGGTTTGCCTCCTAATTTGATTGAGCTTTATGCTTAAAATAATCAAATTTAATCGCTTTCAAACACAAAATCTCTAAAAATCTTTAATATCTCTGCCAATAACCTCACATAATTAAATCAATTAACTCACATAAATAAATCATTAGAATTTATCAATTGCAATTATAATAGTTGTGCAAACTCGAAAGATTATAAAAGGGTTTTATTTAAAATTTTTCCAAATTTAAAAGGGGTTGACAAAGAAGATTTATTATAACATTCAACAATTCAATAACCTGGCTTTCATTATAAAAAAGAAATGATGGATTTTTCCTTTAGTCAATCCTGATGATAAATTAATTTATTTGATAACTATTTTTAATTTTGATCAATAATTGTTTTTATATGCTTTAATGCATCAAAAACAATCAAATTATTTTATATTAAGTCATTTATTATAAAGTTATTTATTTTATGTTTCAATTAATTAATTTCTTAAATTCAGCTTCAAAGATCTGAGGCTTGATTCTGATATAGTTATTATTTTTAGGAGCCCTACATTTACTAATAATTAAGTATCCAAGATATAGTCTGTGTTTAATTAAATTGAGACAAGGTTATCCTGTTTAAAATGTGTTTAAGAGATTGTACTAATATATATATATGGTTGATGGTCAACCAATTTGTAAAGTATATTATATTCGATACTTACATTATTACAAATATCACTACTTTATTGATAAATTCCAATTGTTGTATATGTGCAAAAAATAAAATACTCAGAAACCAATTTATAAATTTAATTGAATTTATAACTCATAAATACATATTTGTTTTTGGGAATGAATTGGAGAGTGAGGCAAAATATGTATGTTGATTGTATTTAACTAAATATCAATCCTCACTTAGTTTAATTATAATTTTCATTTTCATTTTGTGAAATTTAATTGGAATCAGATTGTATATTTTATTCCACAACTATAGTCTGATATGAAGTTTTATGAGATAAGATTTAAGAATTTAGCATTAGATTTTATAAACATTTATTAAACTTAGATAAACTTGGAGGACTTATTACTGAATAGAGCTGGATGATGAAAATTACTATTAGTGATCGCTTTAGCCTGTTTGAAGATTAGAGTTATTTGTTCTTGATGAAGATTTTTTAAAATAGCAGTTTTATTTTAGCTTGCTTGTCATAAGTAAATAATTTACTATCATATTAAAGGAAGATTTACGTTGAATCTACGCCAAATTTTTGAGGTTAAATTTGCCATTCAATTATTGAGAATCTGTATTTTTAGAATTAGATTAATTAGACAGCAATCCTAATTTAATCATATTGATAATAAATATTAGAATATCATTATTATAATTTGTTATTTATACAACACTCTTAGATAACCCTAAAAAAAAAAAATCTACTTTTATTGATAATAATAATGTTAAAATATACAAGAGTATAAAGCAAAATTAATTAAAATTATATCACTTTTAGAGGCTTTATCTAATGAAGGAGAGTCCAATTTAATTATACTTTTAATATATAAGTAAATCTTCGTGTCTCTAGGTGTTTATATTAATAAATACTAGAATGCTTATTTTGTCCGATATTGTATCACTATATTTAAAATCCAACTTGATAAATTTAGATGCATATGTAATTATTTCAATCAGATCTACAAGATTGAATCCTAAACTAATTTAAGCAAATTCTGTAAATAATTTATTAAATGATTTCTAAGCTAGTGATTATAAAAGATATTTACAATCAGCAAGAATAAATTTTCTAGTCTTTGGAATTTCATACTAAATATATTCTTTAGTGAATTATTCATATTCTAAAGCCAATACAAGATACATGAAAGAAGCTACAACCTTTCTAGGCTTATAACTAAGTGTTTCAAAATCAAGATAACAACAATCAATATATCCTTACAATTTTAGCATAACTTAAAAATTATTTAAATGTAATACTTTTAAATGAAGAAGTATTATTCGATCTAAATTTCTTATAGACATCTGTAATATAATTATCCCATTAATTTGTATAAAACTCAATCCATAAATTGATGGTTGGTAAATTCAAATGCCATTATAGAGTTTTACAAATTTCCTTCTCCATTTCATATATTTAATCTAAAGAATAACCATAGTTACTAGCCTTCTCAAAATCCTTTGGGTTTTTAGCCTCAACTTCCTTAAAGAATACTCAAATTTTAAATTACCTCCATCTTAGATGCAATAAGCATTGAAGCAGTTCCTAATAATTATAATTCTGGTTTTGTAATAGTTTTTTTTGATAAATAACTATCAACATAAGCTACTGCTAAATAATATGTATCCCTCTTCATAAGATAAACAGAACAAACCTCAATCATCCAATCCATCAAAATTGCTCTCATTAAGGGTGTAATTTAAGTCTATATTGATTATAGATAATCACAATTAGGAGCATATTCGATTTCTTATAGCATCAACACTTGTAAAGTTTCCTAAGAGAAGCCACCTATCTAAGAATTTTAATTATTGGTTTCATTATTTATATTATTATTATTCCTATTATTTATAGGATTAAGTAATTAAGTATTAGTATTGTCACTAATAATGGTAATGCTTGATTCATCACATTCTAGAGCAAGTCTTATTTGTTTCTATTCCCCCATTGATATACATCTAGTATTTTTTTTATGTTTAATTAAGTTATTAGGACTTTATTTTTTAATTGTTCTCTCACTATATTAATTAGAATTATCATCTGGAATAAAAAATTTAGGAATATTTATTTTCTCAATTTGTTTATCTTCCATATGAGAATTACAACTATAATATTTAAATTTACAATTACTTTTCGCAATTAGATATATAAGAGTTAGTAGTATTTGTATTTGTATTAGTATTTTTTGGCATATTAGAAATCATAAAATAAGCACCTGAATTGCCTTAAACAACTTGACTATATTGACGATTATTCTTTTTGAAATGAGGCTTATTGCTATTGTGTTCAATTGAATTATTTCTGGAATGAGTTTAATCTTTTAAGAAAGACTCAAATGTTATTTATTAATTTTGAAAATCCTTTCTCTCCCAAATTGCTGATCCCTTAAGATTCTCATTTTAAATATTTTATTCTATATTCTTTGGTTTGCTGAATATTGGTTTTAAGCTTAATTGAGCAACTTTTGTTAGTGTTTGATTAGTCGTTTATTGAGGTACATTCATTTAAAAAGGTACACAACTTTATTATTTTTTGTTTTTTTTATATTTAATACTGTCAGGCTAGAAAGTAGGCTAAACTTTATATTAAATTTACTTAAATCTGTAATTTTTTATGCAATTGAATCTATTTATTGTATAATGGTTATTGTGAATTTTCATCAAATCCCTTAAACGATACATTCTCAAATAATAAGGATAGATACTTTAAGCTATGAAATATTTTCTTTTGGAATAAAATAAGGATTCCACTACAAGTTCATTATTTCAAATTTAAATATAATTATTGATAAACATATAAATTAATATATTTTATAATATAAAAAAATGATCATTTTTCATTAAAAATTAACCGCCTAATCGAAGTCATTTAAGATTAAATTGTTCAAACTAACTTTATTAAATTTCTTTTTGGTTTTAAAACTGGAATTTAATTGAAACACTGGTGTATGAATATATTAGTTGAGAATAATCTTTTTATATTACTAAGATTCCTTTGATTTTTTATTCTAATTAATAATGTCAATCATAATATCAAAAACATTGAATTTAATATTATATCTTTGTTACTTATTTATAAAATTAGTGATTTCTCTTAAAATTTATAAAAATCAAATTCTATTTCTATAAGTTAAATAGGAATAATGCATATTCATATTTATTAATTTTGTTGTTGAAATTAAATTTATAATATTTTAGATTTCTAAAAAACACCGCCAATTTATAAAATCACTATATCTAATTGAGCAATTGAAAAGTGTTAATATTACCAATATCAAATATTGGATTGTTTTTATTTGCCTTAAATTTTTTAGATATTCTATTATTCATTATTTTTGTGTTATATTAATTATTTAATTATATGAATATTACATCTGCACTCTAATAGACAATTCACAATTATTGTTTACAATCATATTCCGCTGGAGATTTTTCTGTATTGATTTAATTTGATATTGTTTAGAAAAACCAATAAGTTTTAGAACAATTAAGAAAATTCATATTGGATTGGAATAATTTGCAATTATTAAAAAATATTATTGAAGTGGATTGCAAATAAGAAACTACTTTTGTGATTTATTCATTACTTCAAAAAGCAATTGCTTCAGGTTGTAAGTTTGTAAATGTACTTCCTACTCCATAAAGAAAATCATAAAGTTATGAAGAATATGAAAGGTTAATAACAATGATCAATATATTAGTAATGAAAGATAGTATTTTACAACAATTGTGACAACTCATTTGGAAATAGTGATAAATTATTTTTCAAAAGGCTTGCAACATTAAAATTATGTTTAAAACACAGTTTTATTTGCACTAGCCTTTATGTTGAGAAAATATTGGTCTGAAATAATTGCACCAGAGTAATTGGTAGAAAAACTGATTAACACATTTTTTTATACTTAAAATGTTCAAATTTTATCTTTAGGATGCAAATTATTTGAAAATCTATTAAGTTGTGTTCGCTAATATTATTATGCAACAGGTTATCTGGAATTTAGAAAAGTCATGATGGGTTTTCAAAGGTTGTTATTAATTTATTAAATATTTCTAGATAGTCTTTATCTACATTATTAGAATAGACTCATAAACTCGTTTAAAATTAATTGAAAATGGGAACCTTTTTATAAATATATCATTTAGATAAATCCTACGCTGATTCAATAATATCATTGCTTAATTCATTCTTGACATTTAATTTCAATTTAAGTTTTTATGAAATAGATGTTGATCATGATTCTAAAGAAAATTTGATAATTAATGTAAATCATTTTTAAAACTGAATTTAGTTTCCTGATTCATACTTTAAAATACTTAATGATGAAAAGTTGAATTAAGAGTATTTCAGAGCAATTATTGAATTTTATACTTTTGATTAAACCATTTCAATTAGAATACTAAATATTGTTTAAAGAATTGCTTCAGCAAGATTAACCTTATTTTTTTCAAAGCATAATTTTAAAAAAATTGTGAGAAGAACACTTTGGGAGGGTTTACTTTTTCTTTTAAATAATTATGAATTATACTTAAATAACAATGATTTTTCAAATGAAGTTTGCTCTTTTGCTATAAGATTAGTTGTAAGATTCTATTAATTATTTCTTTAGTCAAATTTTACTTTAAAAAAATTAAGAAAATTTTAGGATTTGTTTGATCAATGTGTAAATTAATTAAATAAAATAAATCATATAATTCTGAATAATCAAGGAATAAAACTATAATCAAACAGTGTTTTTATCAAATTATAGGAAGTTTGGCATTAATTTTTATTTTAAATTAACATTTACAGTTCTCAATATTTACTATAATTTAAATTATTGTAAAATTCTGTAAATTTGAGTTTTAAATTATTAATTCATGCATTTTATAATGGAAATCCTTTTTCTGAAATACCCCCCAACTATCCTATTAAAAAAATTAAAAAATTCTTGGACAAAAGCTTTCATTTATGCATTTAGGTCTATTAATAAAATACTGTTGAATGTATAAATGTTATTTCAGATTTATTAAAAAATCTACCCATAATTGTATTAAATATTATTGAATTTAGCAAGTTTAAACATTGTAACCACAAGAACAATTAATTACTTTATGTAAAAAATTTATATGAATTAAAGAAAAATTTAGTTCTTTGTTATGTCTAGTATCTGCTCTAGTGTTAAGTCCAGCCTAAGTTGAATTGCTATGTGGAGTAGATCCTCAATTTTTGTAAGGCAAATCAGAGGGTCACCCTTAAACTCGGATATTATTATAAGCAATACTTGACTTGATTCAATTTACAAACAAAATTCAAATTCCTGCAGATGTAAAAATTAAATTAAAATAATTATAGAATTATGTTTGCAAATTATATCACACAAGTATACTAATCTTTATTCAAACCTATATATCTTAAACTATAGAGAATTTATACTTTGAAGAAACATAAAAAATTGTGATATCTTAATCATAATTGTAATATATTAATTATTATAATAGATCAATGAGTTTAGGAAAAGATAATTAAATGCAATCTAATTATTTAATAGTTATTGAAAGTTGCTTAGAAAAATGGTAATATTTGATATAAAATTAAGCTTTTAAATATTTACATTTCATGATCCAGATTTAGTAGAATATAGCTTTATTATTTTATAATATACATATGAAAAGTATGGTTGATTTAAATTTTTAGATTAAAGAGATAACTAGATAGAAGATTCTTTAGATAGAGTTCTATCAGTAGTATGTTGAAGTAATTCTTTTTATAGATGGATTTAACTTGTTTTAATGATGTTTAGTATATAAAGAAGAGAAAACAAGTTTATAAATTGGTTTCTCTAGTTTGGGTTGATGATCAATTAGATGATTATGTACCTGCATTAGTAGATATTTACAAATAAATAAAAAAATCTATTACTAATGAAACAAATAAAATAAATATGCTAAAATATTTGTGGGATATGATTGGAGTAGTAGATGAACTAGAGGTAGATAATATATATAGAGTATTCTTAAGAATAGTGTAATTTAAATTATATTGTTAGATTTCCTGATTTATCATCTCTATTAGCTGCTGATAACACTCAAATATTTGTTTAAGATTTTGATTCTTCTTTAGGATTAACAGCACTCTTATGTGCAATATTTAAAAATAAGTAATTAAATTTCAATATAATTAGAAATACACGATTATCAAATGAAAACATTTAAATTCTCCTCTATTAAATTTATGGTAAAGCTACATCATTCTTTATTACATCTATTGATTATTTGATATTATAAGCTTAAACTAGTTTATAATAAGGTTAGCAAGTGAAGGATCAAATATTGAAGATGGCAGCTAAATTGTTAAAAGTGATGGGTTAGATTTCAAGTTCTAAATAAATTAATTAAGGGTTTTTTGTAATCTATTAAGATTCCTCATATTTAAATTTATTCAAAAAGTAATTGTAACTAATTATTGTCTATAAACCTTTATTCCTAAATTTAATAAAATATAAAAAGTACTTGTTTGAATGTTTGGAAGGGATCTGCTCTGAGCATAGTGAGACATTAGCTTATAGATGTGGATCAGATGTTTATTTAGATTTATTAATTATATCAGAATGTACTTTAAAAGAGATATTAAATTTCAAATAACTTAAAGGTGAAGAACAAATCAATGAAGAAGCACTTTAAATATCTTAAATTGCTAGTATTCTATGCAATGTGATGCAATTCTTAATACAAGAAGGAGTAATTGGAGAATAAGTGGATACAGATATGATTAAGAAGAAAACATTGGAAGTTTACACAACAGGCAAACAAGCTTTAACATCCATTTTTTCATTAGCTTTTACAATTATTGTTGCATTTCCTAAGATTTTAAAATTTTCAACTCCTAATAGTGAGATTTTGTTTGCCATTTCTTTATTTAATCCAAGTGAAGTAAAATATTTGATTAAACTTAGTTTCAACAATTACTTGTTTAAATGTTTTAAGAATATAAGAGTACTCTTGCATTACCCTAATAGACTTTGGAGTTGATTTCTTTAGGATATCAAGGTATATAATATCATTATTACAATAGTATTAAATAACTATTTGAATAGTACTACTAAGGAGTTATTTACTAAATAAATAAAATAAGCTTTTGAATAGATTTGTTCTTAAGAAGAATTCTGAATTATTGTATTTATCAATTATAATTGTTTAACTATCAAAGGATTTTCATTATTTGTTAAAAAGTCAAAAGTTTTCAATAATATTATATATAAATTAATTAGTAAAATCCTTCAATAATTTATTCATGGTTCAATACTTCATTCATTTTCTCTCTTTATTAATAAAATTAAGAATTAATTTGAAGAACTCTCCAAGTTTTTATAAGATATAGATTATTATTTGTAAATATTAGAATTCGAATTGATTATTTTGAAACCTAATTTAAATATACATTTATATTGTTAACAATCATAAATTTATATTAATCATATGAGGTAATAGCCATACTTCATTAAACCTGTGAATCATTTATCCTTTAGAAATCAATCAAGTAAATAAAGCTTTAGTCAATAATAAAGTGAAGAATCAAAATCAAAAAGTTAAAATCGATTATCAAATATTAAAAAGCCTGCTCCCATAATAACTCAAGCTATTACTTCTCCTCAACTAAAAAGGACTAATAATAACTAGTATAAATTATCACTATGATGTAGATTGAGAATCTTAAAAAGTAACAAAGTGGATTTACCTTCACTACCTTCACCTTAAATACAATAATAATGTGATTAATCTTTGTCAAAATTTAAAAGCTTTGAGAATCTTAATATCCAAATGAGATAGCCAACGCCAAGAAGATTTAAGTCTGATGAACCTAACATCAGTGAACTTATTACTTAACCAAAAAAAACTATTCGCTTAAGTTAACATAGCAATATAAGATTGAGAAATGATTCAGCAAAAGTTCGAAATAGATCAAATCATGTACCATTTCAAAAGACTAATACTGAACCAAGTGAAATAGTTCGTTCTCCAGTTAAACATTAAGCCAAAAGAGATTTTGATGATTCAAGAGAAATTCTGTATTAATTATAAAGAGGTTTCTCAAAAGAAAAGTAATAAATAATGAAGACTGAACCAGATGATCCCTATAGAATTGGTAGTATATGTGAGAATAGAAATTCTACAAGTTTGAAAAGACAGTTTGGGCATCAATATATTAATGAATCCTAAAGATTCCCAACAAAACATCATATAGATATGCCTTGTGATGATGAATTTTCTTAGTTTTTTAAAGAAGATGATATTTAAAATAATTTTAAGAATACACAAAAAAATTCAAATTATTAAAGTTAAATTAGTTAACAAACAAAAGAAAAAATTTTAGATTTGCTTTTTCTTTCAACAGGAGAATTGAAAAAAAAATTCAATGAATAAAGTAGAATATAATATTCCAAAATTACTAATAAAATATAGCAAAACAAACCAATAGTACCAAAAAGTAGATTTCCCAATGACTTTTTTAATGTTTTGCATTCTAATGAATCTCAATTATTTTGATTTATATAATCCATCTCTTTTATTCTATTTTTATATTAATATATATTTGTTTATATTTATTTTAAAATTATAGAGAAATTAATTATGTTAATATATAACATTCATATAATTCTGTTTAGATATTGTTAAATTTGATTCAATTTTTGATTGCCTAATTAAAATTGAGTTTTATTTAATTATTAAGACATCTAAAATATTATAATAAAAATGAGTCAATCGGTTATTATTTAAATAAATAAGACGTCATTTATTGAGGAATAAAAACGACTAACTTTTTTTGAATTTCATTATTATTACAAATGAAGACAATAATCCTTGCCTTAGCACTCATTGTGTTAGTCTCATCAACATAAGCTGATGTCATTGCAACAATCAAAAAGATTGACAAATCACCATTCGGAAGAACATTGTTCGATACCATCTGGCTCGAACTCTAAACAGGAGATCCATTAGACAGATTACTCTCAACCTTGACAGATTTGGAAGATAGATACGTCGCCGAATAAAAGGAAGACGATGCCAGAAACCACGAATATTAAGATGCATGCACAGTTGTAAGACATTTCTTTAATATTATTTTAGGATATCTCTGCATTTGATAAGGATTTGGCAGAATCTAACAGAAAGAAGATTGAATTAGAAGCTAGATTAGAAGGATAATTATATCCATAAAGAGGAATCTTATAAGGATTAGTTGCCTAAAAATAAGCTGAAGTCAAGGGATATTAAAAGGATTTAGATGAACTCGATGCTCAAAGGGCTGAAGAAAATGCTGACTTTGAAGAGAAAGTCTTAGAACACTAAGAAGCAACAGCTATCATTGCTGAAGCTAGAAGACTCTTCGCTGATAACATTGAACACGAATCCTTCATCCAAAAAGGAAAGGCTACTAAATAACCAGCACACAAATTCACCAAGGAAATTGCAACCATGATCTAAAAGCACTTCACATAATCTGCTAAAAAGGCCGCCAAATTCTAACACAGAAAAGGATACAGTAAATTATTCAAAGCTTTCGCCACAATTGCCTCAAAGGTTGAATAATTAGCCGATGCAGGAGCCGTCTAAAAGATCATTGATTTAGCCGATGAATTGTTGGCCAAGATTGCTGATTCATTAGCCTTATTGAGATTTGCTGAAGATAAGAGAGTTGAAGCATACAAGAAATCAAGAAACTTTGTTGTCATTTCCATCACTGTTGCTGGAACTGCACTTGCTAACGCTCAATCAGATTTAGCTTCATTGAATGATATCATTGCTCAAGTTGAAGCCTCACTTGACACCACCAATTAAAGAATTGAAAACGTTACTGCCGACAGAACAGATAGATTCACCTAATGTGAAGAAGCCGTCTAAGATTACTAAGATGGCAGAGAAAGCAGAAATTCTGATAGAGATGTAGTCTCATAAACTATTGGATTAGTTAACAAGGAATTAAGAACCTTAAGAGAATAATTAGCTTTAAGATAATCAGCTGGAGAAGAAATTTGATAGTGATTAATTTATCATTAAAATATTTTTAATCAACACCTATTTTCTTATTATAGATTATGTTTAGTATATTAAGTAATTTATATTTATATTTATGTAATTAATTTTGTTGAAATTTCAATAATAGTCTCCATCTGTTAACTTTATAGGCCTAATTGATTTAACTTAGTTTGAATATTCTGTAAGTATCTAATTATGATAAATTCCAGGTTGCTTATTATTTTTTGTATATTTTCTACAATAATCCAAAGACCTAGAGAAATATATACACTAAATCAGAGTTATAAAAAAACCGAAAGAGATATGAAATATTAGAAAATACTTATAGAAATTATCTGAAAATTAGTTATAATATCATTTCATTTCATGTATTCCGTATAATACAAATGCAGCACCATTTAATACTTTCAAATTACATTTTGGCTTTGTTTACATAATAATTAATTCTGGTTTAAGATCCTAGTTTTTTCCATATTCATTAATGAAATCTAAGGCATATTGATCAGCATCTTTATCAGTAATAGGCCAAAGAGATCCGAATAGAGATGGACAACCTCTAAGAAGATATGAAACAGCCAATCCATGCCAATCTACATGATCTAAATAGATTTCTTAAAACGATAGATTAGTGCCTTTGAATTTTCCTAAATCAATCATTTATGCACTACTACAACCTAATAAATAGGGTCTTCCACTTAAATAAATTTATGTTTAAAAAACTTACTTTTCATTTATATATTATTCACCACCTCCATGTCCTATATAAAAATAATAATCTTTTTTTTATAAGCATTCTACAATCAATTCTTTGTTTGGTTTTTCTCTTACAATTCCTTTTAGATTATATTATTTTAATAAGGGAAGTATTTTCTTTTCTGATTTTTGTAAATCATTTCCTGGATTTAGAACATAAAATAAATCTTATTTTGGATCAGTAGGTAAGTTAGTTAAATCTAAAATATGTCCCAAAGATAAAACTCTATTAAATACAGTATTTTTTATATGATCCCATGGTAGTAATTATAATTAAGGACTTAAGATAAGTAAAGGACTATCAGATTTATATATAAAATCCATATGTTCTGATAAGGCATACTCTATGCTTGATTATCTTTTTAATAATTATTATTCATAATAATCTCTTCTTGACCACCATTATCCAGGAGCACTAGAAGTTTCATCTAAACAGTCAATATTTTCTTAAATTAAGTTTAGATAATACATCAAGGCATCTTTAAATTATAAGCATTTATTAATTAAATTAACTTATTTATTTAAACATTATTTGGAAGCATGACAATATTTAGAAATTAGTATGATTTTCTCTCCATTAAATTCAAAATAATTGATAACAACAATGTCTCTTTTAATTGAAATATCAATTATACTTGCTAAATCATAAGTTCTAGCTAGATTTTCACATTTCATTATAGAAATATCTTCTTATTGTAAAAGTATTCGCTTTTAATTCATTTAAAAGGAAGCTAAACTTGCAATCAAATCAAATTCAAATTTATTTTTATCATATTTTTTCTATAATGGACATTTACATTATATTTATTTAATGAATTAAGGTTAAAAATCAGCTAGAAATTCTTTTAATCTTAGATATAAATACATATACAATTTTGATTAATCGATATTAGAATGAAGTGATTATGCTAATTGATTTTAAATCAAAATGAATAATTAATAACCATAATTGCATACATTTTAATTAATTTATTATTCACACAATCCCAATACAAGAACAGGAATTATCTAATCTAATATAACTTAATCTAAAACTAATTCATGTCTACAATTTTCATCAACCAAAAAGCAATATTATTTAGCATCTGTACATCTAAATAATTGTTTTAAGATTATGCAATTTGTTTTTAATTCAAATGATCTTGTTTACTTTAATAGTAATTTCTCATACAAATAAGGATTTGAATGATTTAATAAACATAAATATTCTAAAGTAAAATTAAAAAATGCCCTATAGAATTTGCCTTTCAATAAATTATTCTCATCAAAACATTATACTAATTTAGCATGAGATTCTTTTAATTTAGCCCATTAACTTCTTCTTTAACGATACAATGATTATCTTGTATTCTCACTTGTGGCTTATGCATAATCTTATTTCTTATTTAAATATTTCACAACATTACAAACCCCATCTGTTATCTATTACCATTACTAAGTTTCAATTAACCAAGGTATTTGTGAATATATGTTCACTAAGACTGTAATTCCTAAAGCTCTTTGAGAGAATAAAATTATAGAATTAGAGATTGTATTAATAGTTTTATAAAACCCTAAATATTTTAAAAATTTTAATAGTTTGTAACATATTTGTAAATATACATAAATAGCTTCTGCTCTATAATTTATAAATAAAGCTGGGGTGCATAATTCACCATTACCTAAATAAAATGAAATGAATTCTTTATGTTCTATTTTAAATATGTGAATATCTGATTATTAAAATAATTCATCTTAATATTTTGGTTTTTCTGAAAACTCAAATAAAGAACTAGTGAGTTAAGGCATTAATTATTCTAATATTTATACTTTAGTTATTATACTGGCTTATTTTTAAAATAAAAGCTTTTATGCATGTTTCAAAAATTTATTTAATGTAGGAACTCCTTGTAAAGATTTTAATTTAAATTCTGAACCAATATTCTTTTTTATTTTCTCAATTTTAGAATAAAAGTTGATTTCCTTTATTATAGATGCATTAGGATATTATTTTTTTAATTCTTTAAAATGTTGTGAAGATTTAGATAATTATAATAGTAAATATTCTGGAACACTATCATGATAAGATAGAATAGCTAATTTCAATAACAAAATTTAATGATTATCAATTTTGTGTAATTTATATACCCTCTCTATTAAGGCTAAGTTCAATAACAATGCCTTTGCTTTTTTTATGTCTGCTATTTCATTACTAAGAGGACAATTCATAATTTTCCCTTTACTTTTATAATCAGATTCTTTAGGCAATTTCTTATCAAAATTATTAATGAATTACATCTACATAGAGAAATATTCCATAAAAAGATTCTTATTTTTTGGATTCTAACATATTACTAAGATTAAGTGTAGTAGCTTAGATATTATAGAAATATATTCAAAAGAAAGACTTTAAGGTTACTTTATATTCACATCTATTTCTAATTGCTGATAAATCATTAACAGAGTACTATTTAAATCATCTTAAGAATAAGAAAAAAATTCTGTTAACTTAGTTTGTAGAAATTTCTAATCATAACGATACTGTAATAAGTAGACTAATTCAAGGAATTCGCAAATGTCTCTTCTGGGATTACTTGAGTCAACTAAATTTCTATAAGTTAAATACCATTACACATTAATTCATATAACTTATCAAAATTGGCAGCCAAGTAATCTTTGTCTTATTTAATAAAAATAGAAGTGATTAAATTATGAATTGTTTATTCTTTAGAAACTGTAGAAAAGTCAATTTATTAATTACTAAATATTGCAAATCTATGATATATTTCCTAAGTGTATTTCTTAAATACTGGTAATAACGAATCAATAATCTATTGATTTGGTTATTACTTTAATAAAAGATTAGCTGAATCATTAACCTTTTATACATCTTCCATTTTATTAAATTTTAGTGTGTGAATCAAAGATAATACTTTAATTATTATTTTTTCTTAATTTAATTGAATTAATAATGTTATAATTTAGAGCAAATAAGGAAAAATCTATTGGGGATCATTCTCCATATCATTATACTAAAAGGAGAAATCAATATCACTATTAAATTTATATAGCAAATTCAGTAATAACATATTAAACTTAATAATTTAAATTGAACTTATAAAACTTAATTAAAAGTTAGATGCTATTAATTTGTATACTGTTATTTCAACAGTAAAATGATTAATTATTTTTTTATCAATCTATGAAAATTCTTTTTTCTTTAATAAATTAAGTGTGTTTCTCTTACTAAATTAAGAGAATCCAAGTTCATGCATTTCTGATTTCTAAAGACGATTAAATTCACTTCTTAAATAGAAGATAACATCATCATTAATAACTATTTTTGAATCCATAACAAAAAAGCGGGTAAATTTTAAAATTTCATTCATATGTCCAATTTCTGAATCAGGAATTTCCAATATAAATGCTAGATGACATCTACATAAATATCTAATTCTTTAATTCTTTATTTAAGCTGTGTCTTTCATTTACTCTTAATATGGTTATGCAAAAAATAAATGAACTGCACAATCTGGTATTTAATAATTATTTGCTATATCAATTAAGAGTTGACAATACTTTTAAATACCTAGAATTTCAAAAACTTAAAAATTAATTGCTGCAGTATGCATAACACATTTCACATTTTAAGATTCAAGTCCTATTAAATCAATTAATAATTCATATGCTTCATGTATGTTTTATTAAAATAAGATTAACTATTAAGCAAGATTCGCTCTCGCAACAACATTCACATTATCACTTTATCTAAAATCCCTAATTTAAGAGATAACATTTATTTTATCATTGCTGCATTAGCAAAAATAGTTTAAAAGTGTTTATTTCTACTTTTAGTTCATAAAATTAATTATAAAATATTTTATTATTAGTTCGATTAGTAAATATATTCTCAGCTGTCTCTTTGTATCATCCAATGTAATAAACTAAAATTTAAGAGCATTTTACAATAAAAATAATCTACTATAAAAAGTTTAAATCAAAAATATATATTGAACTCATTTATAGGAAAACTATTAAGTTCCATTATAAAGATAGCAAGCATATATGATTTTAATTCTCAATTGATAATTTACTTGTTTCAATTAGGATGAAATATTAATGCATTATGAATTAAATTAATTATCAAAATAATTATAGTTGATATTCTTTCCCCAAAATAATGTGAAAGCCACAATTATATTTAAATTTTAATATCTTCTTATTATTTTATACAAATATAGCAATTTCATCTTCTTAAAATTATTTGGAATTGCTTCTTATGATAATATATGTTAACAGATTTTATTTGTTTTCTAATACAATTTTGTTATATAATTTCAATTCTTTTTTTTGTTTTATCTTCTTAACTATTCTCATGTACTTTGAACAATTTCTTATTTCTTCCATCTTCTATTTAAGGTTTTCAAAATTCCTCATTTCTTTTTGCATCAATAAATTATTGATAATTAATGATTTTCATTGTTTACATGAATAACGTTAACATCTTTTATTTTTCAATTTAAAAAGGGAATAATCAATTAATAGCCTGCCTATTTCCTGCTATAAATTAAATTGTGATAAAGACTAAGTAAATGAAATCAAATATTTTTTTGATTAATAATAATCTTGTTAAAGTTAATATTATTTTTCATAAAGTTTTCTTAAATCACTCGCATGTACAATATCAACTCACAGATCAATTAAATTATCTAAACTTTTGAAAAGTATCTACATTGTTAATTTAATAATTATTTTTGTACTTTTTATTATTCATCACCCAAATTTACTGAAAATTAAAAACAATATTTTAATTATCTAAAATTTTTTCAACATGAAATACTTACTGTTCTTAGCAATTATCTTAATAGCCTTGGCTAAAAGACACCACTAGCCTGATGCTGTTTTATCTTGTCTTTAAGGAGTATGTAAGGACGAATTTGAAACCTGTGACAACTCAACAGGTTGCGTGAAATAACTTAACAAATGCATGAAAGTCTAAGAAAGAGATCCATTGAATTACTCTGCTGTATTTCAATTTATTAAAGTAGGGATATGAATGCTTAGAGAAATAGAGAACTGCCTTGGATGCCTTCGAATGCATATTTGGAAAATGCCTTGGATTACATGGAGAATGATGTTATTAAAATCAAAATATCATATAATTATAATATCATATTGTATAAGATGATCTGTATGTTAGAATTAGTGTCTCATTAACGTTTTACTAATTTTATCACTTATCATTATGTAATTCAAAAGTCAATTATTATTTTTGAATATTTATAAAGAAAAATAAAAATAAAAGAATATATTATATTTATTTTATCTCAAATTGACCATATAAATGAATTGTGCTTAATTCCACTTGGAAATGTTGTTTACCTATCTGCATGAGAGATTTATTCAACCTCTGATCTGAGTTTATATGGGGTATGTAAAGGTTGATATTAAACAATACTGATAATTTATTTATCTAAATTTTACTAAGTTACTTATATTGGACTTTAAGATACTGTAATATTTTATAAATTATTTTGTGATGAATTTCTATAAATTATTTTAGAATGAGTTGAGGGTTTAATTTATCTCTCAGGTAAATTGATCATTCTTTATACTTAATGCTAGCTTTATAATCTTTAGGGACAATTGTTGATTTGTACAAATGCTGGTTATCTCTAATTTAAGTTGGGATTATTTAAGATTATTGGTACTTTAAATCTATTTTTAATAATATCTTGAAGTTAATTAAAATCAGGTCTTAGTTTGGTATCCTTTTATAACATCTTACCAACTAATTATAACAATTGAATTGAATAGATTCCCGCCAATGGTTTTAATGATTCAAAAAAATTGAATTAATTTGCTTTTAGCATATTTATTCATTTACCTCTACCTGTTAGCATCTCTATTATCACTAACCCTAAATCAAAAACATCGTTTTTAATCTATTCATCATTTGGTTTCTACTAAAGTTAATCTAATATTTTAATTTGATCTTTTTCATTTAGAAGTATTGATTCAGTATTCAAATTACCATGATACCTATTCAATCCTTATAAATAAGCCATTGCACTAACAATTTATTCAACTATCTTCAAAATATTTTTTATATACATTCCAAATTTCTATTTCAGGCACAGTCTTTTATTAAAGTATTTTCTATTTTAAATTTTTATTGTAATATGCAAAAAATAGTTATTAAGATTGAACACTTCCAATATTTTAAGCTTTTGAACTTGTACATGCAAAATAAGCTAAAAGGTTTGGATGCATAATTTAACAACGACTTCTATGAAAATCAAAGAGATGGGAATCATTTTTATAAAGATGGACATGCTAATTTTAATGAATAAGTAAATTTACATATGAAAACAACATTGGCTAATTTGATTGCTTAATCTTCCATAATTAAATTGACCCAAGACCAGGATGATTTATCATTCCATAATCTTATATTTACTCGTTTAGGTCTTAAATATATGATAAAGGTGAATGATAATTTATTAATGTTTATAGATTTCCCATAAAATAAATAAAATTTATTTAAATTGATCATAATCAATTACATATTTCGTTTTTGAATTGTATTCTAAATTATTTACTAAATTAATTTCTTTCTCATCAATCTTTTTTTAATCTAAACAAGAGCGCTATTTTACCAGTATATTTATATATTCTAATAAATGGCAACATAATTAAATATTCTTAATGAAAATAATAAATTTTCTTAGTATAATCTATTTAAAATAAAATGATTAAACAATTATTAATACATAATTAAACTATTTGCCCTTCTAAGTCATTATCATTCAAAATTAGTCTACTTTTTATTCTAAACATTTTATTTTTAAATCAAATTCAATATGATCAAAGGGGAATAAAAGTATATTTATAAATCAAATAGAAATTATATAAATTGAAATCAAGAAGTTTAATCAATCTTTTTAGTAGAAATGATAATTTAATTTTTGATTTTCTCTATTAACTTTTTGAATTTGTTCCTAGTTTTTTTAGACAGTTCGCTTAATCTTATGATTTTTTAATCAGAGTTAAAAATAATGACTAGTATTGAATTAAGAAGATTAGGTTGTCTATTATAAATATAACGTTCCTATAGATAAGGTATATTAAATGTATTAGAGATTTGTGGATCTACTGAATTAGGAAGAGTCATTAAAATGAAATTTGTAATATTGTTTAATATTCTTATTTCAAAGTTAATTGAGTAAAAAATAAAATGAAATTGTGGAAAATTTATAAATATTTACGGAATATTGGGAATGATAGATATTATCATTTAATTTTTTTAGAACAAAAGGTTTTTACAGGATCATAAATAGGCCCAGGTGATTAAGAATCTTCATTTTTGATTTTTTCATCTATCCAACTTATCTTTGGTGCTCTACCTATTGTTGCATTAGGTGATGTTTCTCTTATCACTAAATATATAATATTTTGTATATTACATTTCAAACTCTAATCTAATTTATACTTTCCTACTCCTGGAGAACTTGTAGTTAGACTATTATCTAATTGTCTTTTAGCTTTTGGGAATGTTGTAGGTGATCCATTTGACTAATATGACATTTCACTCAATGGAATGACTTTTGATGACATTTTGCTAGGTGATCTACTACATATTGATTGATTAGATGCAAATTTTTTAAAATCAGAAACAGATTATTTTGTAAGATCATTTACTCTTTTAACTGTTTAGGATGTATCTATATTAAATATCTATGATTGTTGATCTTATCCTAATATATTTAATTCACTTAAGAGTTTATTCCAAATTTAATTCATAGTAGCTGTAACTATAATATCAAAGTTAGATTTAAATATTTGCAGATTTCTTTATAATTACAAATTGTATTCAATCTTTTATCCTTATTTTTCCATTACACTAATTACTTCTCTCAATCCTTGAATTTATATTAAATTTACTTTGTTATGCAAAATTGATTTCATTCATAAAGATGTCCTCAAATTCTTTAGAAATCTGACTTAAGTATCCTTTCTTTTATACTGTTTCATAAATATGATTAATATCTGCAAATCTAGAGACTTCTTGCTATATATTTAACTATAAATTCATAATAAAAATAAATTTTTCATTTAAACCACTCATGATCTAATATTTCTTATATAGTTGGTCTATCTTATGGTTTTTTAGCACAACAAGAGTTTACTAGATTGATTAGTAAATCATCTTAAATTTCAAATTATAATGGTTAATCTCTAGCTAATAAATCTGTTTCTAGATCTCCTTTACCCCAAAATGGTAGCTATAATAATATTAATTTATATAATTACTTTTTCATGTGTATAAATATATAAACAGATTCCAAATGACCAAATATCAAGTTTAAATGGAGAATAACCATCATTTAAACAAAATTATACTTCAGGTGCTCTAAATCCTGGAGTACCAGCACAATCATAAAATATACTATCTTTTTCAGCTATTCTTGATGTAGAAAAATCAATTAATTTGCAACATTCATCTAATGGATATAAAGTAGTGCAAATAATATTATCAATTTTGATATCTCTATTAACTATATTATGTTCATGAAGATACTATATTGCATAAGCAATTTATTTAAATAATAGTTTAGCTGCTTGCATATAGTTCATTTTTAGATAATCGAGAATAGCCTAATTTCGAATATATTTAAATGTAAATTCACAGAAGTTCATAATACATCCTAAATCACCCAATTACATAATTAAATATATTTTCTGTTATGGATCATCTTCATCATCTATTATTTCATACAATTTGCATATATTTCGATGATTGAGATATTTATGAATATTGATCTCATTATCAGCAAACTCCAATAAATTAGTCATTTTTGGATCATTTGAATTACTTTCATAAAAACAAGTTCTTTGATGAGCTAAGACAGTTTTCTGAAATATTTTCATTGCATAATCACTTTTACTAAGTTCTATTGATTATTCTGTCTCTTTATAGTATCGAGTTACTCTCTTAACTTTTCCAAAGGATCCTTCTCCTAATTCATCCAGTAATTCATATTCATTTATGAATTTCTTACCTTTTTCCTTTCTATGTTCTACCTTATTTCTAAATATTGCTTCATATATTTCATTATCCATCTTAATAATTTTATTAAAAATTGATAATAATAACAAATTCTATTGGCATTAAATAAGTATATCATATTCTTTTTATTATTCTTAATTTCAAAAATATGCATCAATTTTAATAATCTAGAAATATATTTATTTTTAATCTAAACGTTATGAAAAAAACAAATTAGAAATTAAATGCAACAACAACCTAAAAAAGACAAAATAAAGAAAATACAATAAAATCTCCTAGAAAAGCTATTTCCCCTAAAAACTTTAGATAAAAATTAACTTGTCCAGATTTATGGGATAACAATGAAAAATAATAAATTACTTCTGAAACATTATTTTAACAAATATTTCCAAATCCTAATAGAAAGAGGTTAACTTACTTTTAATTTGATTAAATTAAATTTTTGAGTGAAGAAAAAAATGAAATTTTTTAATTATTGTAATAGGATGACTGGATTGAATATAATAGAGCAGGCAAAATTCTAAGTGAAAAATATGGTTTTGAGAAAAGTTAATTAAAGTAATGGTTTGATGAGAATGAAGTGAATTAAACTATAAAGAAAGCAGACCTACTTAAAAAATATAAAGAAAAAAATGATTTAATAACTAAGTATATTATTTTGTTTAAATTATAAGATTATTTGAAGAAGTAGATTTTAATAATACTTAAGAATTATCATATTGGGATATCTATCTTCATAAAGATATTTATGTGCTTAAATAAATAATTCCACTATGATTATAAATCTAATGATAATTTAATTCATATAATAGTGCAAACACTTTTTATTCATATGTTAAAATTATATAAATGTAATTACTTTCATAATTGAGTTTGTATACTATATAAATATCACAAAAAATGTGTTACTTAAAAATCATTCATTATTAATAATGAAAATAGTTGTATTCTCTTGTTTATTATTCAAATTAAAAATCAATATTTCATTTTCTTTACTATAAAATATTCTAAATTTGTTTGACATTTATATCTTTACAGATTTTTCAAAGATTTCAGTTAAATATCAATATACTTCATCTCTATTTCAACATTTACTGCATCACTCTAATTAGCACTTTAATCCAATTATCATTCCAAACGCCAATATATGATTATGACTTCCTGTAATTAGTCTCTCAGGAAAAATTGGAATGTTATACCTTTTAAAAGTTAAATTATAAATTAAGCAAGTTAAATGGATTATTTTCTTTTATTAGATTCTTAAACCGAAATCCTGTAGTAAAATCAAAACACAACGTTTTCTCTACAATTTATTAAATCATTATTTTTTTGGAATAAATCAGTTTCTAAATAAATCACTAAATGCTATATTTTTAATACAAATTTCTGAGTCCATGAATAAAGATTTAAAATCAGTACTAGGCTTAAGTTTATTCGTACTACTTTATAAAATGATATAAATTAAAATTCTTATTTATTAAACCTAGAATAAAAAGATTAGATTGAAACTAGTTTGAATATGGGATAGTATTTAATATTCTTATAATAATTGATGTTTGTAATTTGTGATTATTTCTAAATTAAGATTTCCCGATGCAAGATAGTGAAGGTATATTAGTTTTAGATATTTTATAACTGAAACTTTATGATTATTTTCTGATTTTACAACATATCAAATGTACCTTTATCAAAATTGATCAATAATTATATGAATTTAGTTTCTTCTAATGAATCTCTGGCATAGAATGACCATAAATTTAAATCATTGCGCATATAAATTAATGTATTTAATACTAATATTTGAAATCGTGATAGTAACTTGTTTAATTGGCTATTTGATTCAAAGTTACAGTAGCAAGGATGTTAGTATTTATGTAAAAGGCATGGCACTGGTTTCATGGTTAATTAATTTTTTGTTGCTACTATTTTTACCCTTTGACATATATATTACATATAGAGATGAGAGCGTTGGATAAATATCGAATGATTACTTGTCTTTGGCTGAGGTAATGACATTAATAATATGTTAGACATATCAACTTCTCTATTGGACAAATTTCATATTGTGTTGGACTGTAATTCCTATAATGTAAGAATATGAAGAATCAGTTGAGTTAGATAAGAAAGATAAATTAAAAAAAGCATTGAAAAACAATGTGAGATTCTATATAATAATTTCTGTTGTTGGCATAATTTTTGTTCTAGCAATTTTTTATACAGGAGAAGCGTAACAGTGTGGTTTAGGTTCATTTTTGAAGAGTATGGCAAATTCATTTGGAGTTGCTCTAATTATAGTATTGTTGGGTTATGGATTAGTTATAATTCCAAAGGCATAAATGAGAACATCCTAATTGGATGTTTAGATGAAATATCTTTATTTTAGAACAGCTAGTATAAATGGAGAAAAAAATGATGCACATCATAAATTGTTGGAAACATCAATGAAAGTATTTTAAATAAAAGATTAACGATTTGATAATGATGATATGATGTATTACCTTAACAAATGTTTAAATAAGATACCAAGAAATATGCATAATATTTTAAAAAACGAGGAAGAAAAGAGAAAATCTCAAATACTCATGACAATAACTGGAGCATTCTTTAAAAATAAGGGACCAGAATCTATTGAAGAAATGACTAATTTATATTAAGAAATAAGAAAGAATTCATTAGAATATAAGAGAATTAAAGCTTAATGGAAAGAGAATTGTAAATCAGCCTATGAAATGGAAGATATTATCAAAGCAATAAATAGTTAGGATAAGAAAATATAATTTTCATTTAAAAAACCAAGAGAAGGAACTTTTGCTTAACAATTAGATACATTAGAATGGCATTGGCTTTGTATTGTTAAACCATAGGTAAAAATAATAATATCTTTGATTTTTGGAATATTATCTATTTTGGTATTGATATCTGAAGTAACTATCTTTATGGGTACATAATTTACAATATTTGGTTTACCTCTTAGATATGTTGATGGTTTATTGACTATTTCCTTTTGTTCTTTTATTCCTTTACTCTACATTGCATTTTGTGTTTATTATGGGTTATTTAAAATAAGAATTCAAGGATTTTATGGACTTTATGGAGATCATTAGACAGATGCACCAAGTCTTATGTTTGCTACTATAAATTTTAGTAGAGTAGGAGCACCATTATGCTAGAACTTCTTAAATATGATTAAATTAAAATAAGAGACTGCTTTTAGATATGCTATGGGAAATGTATGAATTTAATTATATATTTAGATTGAATTATTACCAATATTTGGAGTGAGTATTACAGCATTGTTACCTTGTTTATTGATTGTGTTATGTTTGATTAATTACTTTGATTTGTTTGATAAGACTCTTTAATTGATTGGTATGAAATAGTTTATTTTTAACAATACATTTTCTGATAGATTAATATATGAAGGAAGAGATGCACTCAAGTTGAAAAGATAATATTTTGAAAAAAAAATGAAGACTGAAAAATGGTCTGATTCATCTGAACCTTTTGATATTGAATTATAGCAAAAACTAATGAATTGAAAATTAATGTGTATAATTAATAAGAGACTATCTGAAAGAGTAATACTTTCATATTGTTATACAATTTTTTGTTTAAATAATAATATATTATTTATTTTATGAAAATCATAATTAGATTTTATAATGAATGGGGAATTTTGAATGTTGAGCAACTCAAAATATCATCGAAATATAAAATATCTGAGTTGTATGATTAAGTATCAAATTTAACAGGAATTGATTAAAATCAACTAAAATTGATTTTAATATAAACAAATGAAAAAGTAACATTTTAGATTAAGAAGATTGTACTTGATGAATTAAGCCTTTACATATGTGATTATTAGATTTAATAAGGCTCTGCCATATTTGCATAAAAAACTACTGATCCCTTTTCTGATATGGCTTCTTCATTTTCATCATAATTTGATCCTTCATAATTTCTTGATACTTCAGCTAATTCTACTCCTGAATAAGAGACAATGTTTTAACTAATCAGATTGTCTCTTTTAAGTGATTTAGAACTCTTTTTAGAAGATAGAAATGATAGAGCATAATTGATAAATGGAATTGAATTAACTGGTTGGAATGCACTCCATCTAGTAACATTTTTAGGAGATGAGAAAATGTATTTATGGTTAATAAGTTCTGGAGGTGATATTTCTATTCTTTCTAAAGATGGATGGAATTGTTTATAAATAGCAATTTGGTAATCTAATATTAAAAGTAAATTATTAAAATTTACCTAGCTTAGTGGCAAACTTGATTATTGGTTCAAATTAAATCAATGTTAATTAAATAACTATCAAAGGAACAGCTTTACATATAGCTGCATAAATTGATGATTAAGAATTAATAGAGTTATTATTAAAACATCCAAAAATAGATATTTCAATAACATTCTAAGGGAAATCTGTAGTAGATGTAGCAGGAGAAAGAACTAAAAATATACTTTAAAAAGAACTATTAATTTTAAGAAATAAACAATTTGATATCATAAATTCTTTTAGATAATCCATTTGTACATTTTATTCTTTAAATTCTTTCTTTACTAATAGACCATAAAAACCTCCTATTATAAAAGGAAGTGCAAAAATAGTTTCCTATTTTAAATTACTTTTGATTAATAACTACTTAATTTGTGATCCAGACTCTGGAGCCATTGCAAGATATAAGACATCTATTTAATATCCTTTTAATCCCAAGTATTTTATTTATATTTTTTGAGAGTTAATCCCTTTGGAATTTATCAATGAAATCAAATTATCAAAAGATCATTGGTTTTAAGATAAAAAATTATTTTATTTAGAATTACAATACTTTAATAAACATTTACATATTGCTTTTTAAACAAAAAATGCAGCTAGATAATGGTTAGAGTCTATTAAAAATTCAATTGGTTATTGTAGATATATGAATAAAAAATTGAATTCTTATGAATAAGAAAAGTAAAAAAAAACCATAATGTAAATTATGATGGAAAAATAAAATTAAGAAATTGAAATTTTTGATTTAGAAAAATAAATTATCTAAATGAATTAATATGAAAAATCAATTTTAAGTTAGAATCATATTTAAAATTATATTAGAAGTGCTATAAAAATAAAAGATATTTAAGTACTTTCACATCTTGGGAAGGGAACATTTGGACAAGTCTTTAAAGTAATTAATTCAATTTTTATATAGGTTATTTATAAAAATAAAATATATGCTCTTAAATAGTAATTAAAATAATAAGTTCTATAAGATGTTAAGTACATTTAAAGTGAATTAAGCATTATGAAGTATCTAAATCATCCATTTGTTGTAAAACTACATCATTCTTTTTAAGTGAATCTAAATTTATATTAATTAGACTTAACACTATCTCTACATGCTTTTAGAATATTGTGACAATGGAGATCTAACAAATTATATGGCTAAAGGGGTTATTCTATAAGAATCCTAAGCCATTTTTATTATAGCATAAATAATTTTAGCATTAGAATATCTTCATTCTTTAAATCTAATATATAGAGACTTAAAACCAGAAAATGTAATGATTTAAAAAAATAATTACATAAAACTAATAGATTTTGGATTATCTAAAGAAGGTTTTAATGTAGCACATACTTTTTGTGGTTCACCAGCTTATTTATCTCCTGAATTATTAAATGGCCAAGGAGTAACACAATGTACAGATATTTATACAGTTGGTTTATTATTGTATGAAATGTTATCAGGATATCCTCCACATTTTAGTAATAATGTAAGAGTTCTATTAAATGGAATATAAAATGAAGAATTAAGAATTCCAAAACATTTTTCTGGATCTGTGAAAAATTTCTTGGAATAAATTATCACTAAAAATCCAAATGATAGATTATCTATTAAACAAATGAAAAATCATATTATATTTGCTGATATAGATTGGTTAAAATTACAATAATAAGAATATATAGCACCAAAATTAAAGAAAAAAGATGCAAATAAATAAGTATAAACAACTAGATTAATTGATCATGACTATCCTTACGATGGTGAAAGGATCAATGAAGTGTTTGGTTGGGATTATTCTTGTTAAAATTGATATATATGTGTATGTATTTATATTTAATTGTTACTTATCAAAAATGATTTAACTTATTTACTTAGTAATTTCATTAGTCTTTATAAATAATTGGTTTAATGAAATAAATATAATTTTATTATCACTTTATTAAAGTTTCAATAATATATTTTTTTATCTATTACTTTTTTATTTTTAAATTTTGTAAAATTTTTTTTTCTGAATCTTCGAAATTGATAAATTCAAGAATCATTCCATCTTTTAAAGATTCATTATCTTCTACTTCCAAAATCTTACTTTGGATAATGAAAAAATAATTATTTAATTCCATTTGAAAATATGAAAATTTTTATTCATACATTTCAACTTCCTCATTTTCCATCAAATGGAATTTATAATACAAAAAACTATATAAATATATTATAAATATAATACGATTTAGATGTTTTTAAAAGTTAAATTATCTTTTCTTAATGCTCTAAAAGACTATCTAATTAAACTTTTTTTATTTTCTATTTCAATTCTTTTATCGATTATTCAATAATTCTAATATAATTATTAATACTCTAAAGTTCATCCTTCATTTATAAAGCATATTTAGATGGATTTTTATAAGTATTCATATACGGACATGTATAAAAACTTTTTTCATGATCTTTTGCCCATGGACCTGAGCATTTATAACAGAAATGTTAACCACATAAACATTTCAAATGAAAACAACCCTCTGTACGTTATATAAGTCTTCCACATTAGGGACACTTTGAAGCATTTAATATTGCCCAAAAATCATTTGATTATTGATATTCTTAGACTTTTTTTATAATATCACAAGGAATCGGATGATGTTTTTCTTATCTACATTTAGAGCAAAATTTGATGCCACAGGGACATTTTATTGAATGTTAAAAATTCAAACACTTAAAAACATTCTCGCAATTCAATCCTAATCATTCTAACTATAAAATTTACCTGGACACCAAGTAATTTTATCATCATGTTGCATAAATCTCTTAATTAATATTTACTTATATTTAGGATATTATTCTAAAAATTAATTAGGCAATCTTTCAAAACATTAATCTTATAAACATCTTACTAAAGGTATTTAACTTGAAAATTAGATCTCTATCATTTGATTCCAACAATTCTTACAAAATTTATGATTGCAATTTAAACTAAACCCTTAAGTATTATTCTCTTCACATATTGAACAAATCATATTCTCATGTAAATTTACATCAGATTCATTATAAATGCCTTATTCTTATAGCTAAATTTTAATTTATTCAGACTCATCATCTAGCAACAATTTATCATAAATACTATTTACTTCAAAATTGAAAAATATTAATATCTTATTATTATTATTTAATTACATTTAAAACAATTTATGTTGTTTCCCCTATCTTGTCTTTGATAATTTCTAATCGATCTTTAAATTCTAAATAAAGATCATTTGCACCCAATAATGTAACATTATTATAGAAATTATTATTATCATATTCATCTAATCCTGAATACTATTCATCATCTATATAATCGTTCATTATCAGCAATATAATAAAAAATATAAATTTTAACTTAAAATTATGTTTTTAATTAATCTTAAAAAAACTATATATTAAAAATATTTATATAAGTGAAAATCAGTTATGAGTATTAAAAACACATAAGTATAAATGAATCTTTGTGCATTTCCAAATTTATATCATTTAATATAATATAATTTTTACTACGATGCTTAGAATATTAATATAAATAGGAGTTCAGATACTTTTTATTATAAAATTTAATGTGGTTTATTTATACATAAAGAAAATTGCATTATGAAATATCTAATACTACATAGAAACTTAATTCAATATCTTCTACTCCCTAATGTTTTTATTAGTTATTGAATTTAAACTTATTAGGAGTTAAAATTAATGTTATCTTTATTTCTAGTAGTATAATCATTTTATTATTTAAACTAGTTTCTATTTGTTGGTAGTTAAATTAAATTTACTAAGGATTCATATCTCTTTATTTATTACTATTCATTTAACTTTAAAGATAGAGGTTCCCTTTTTTTTCTATCTTACATTTAACCTAAATACGTTTATGAAGATGGTAAATTAGAATGCAATTCAGCTAAAGATCCTCGTTTAGAGCTAATCTATTATGATGATTAGAATTATGTTTATGTAGATATAAATAAAGTTGGAGTTTTTGTATTTTTTTGTCTCAGTTATTATAGTTCTACATTTCTAATTTTCAGATTATTTTAGTATTCAACTTAATTTTCTTTAAAATTAGAATCTTCTATTATAGAAAGGGAATCAATTAAATCAGAATCTTAAGTTTTTAATCTTTATGGTGAATTGTTCATGATTATCATCTCTAAGAAATCAATTATTTTGAAATTAAATATAACAATCCAATTAATTTATCAAATAAATAAAAATCAACAAGAAAAATAGTAAGAGTTACTAATTATTAAATTAAGCTACATTAAAGGGATATCATAAATATCTTAATAACATTATTAAAATTATAATTTAAGCTTAAAGAACTAGTATGAAGAAGGGAGCAAAGAAATAAAATAAAAGGGAATCTGAACTTTAACAAATTGAAGAAATCAAATTAGTTGAAATCTATGGTAATAATAAACTAATTATAGAATGTATGAATGATCCAGACATTGAATAATCGAGTGTAATAATCAAACTAGAAGATTTATTGCTTGAAAGTCCATAAGGAGTTTTACTTAGTTTTGTGTCATTTTATTTAAAATTGGTTGGAATGGATCAATGCAATCAATATATAAAGGGATTAAGTCTTGTCAATGTCAATTTGGAAGAAATTATAAATAAATTAGAATCACTCTAACTTGAAAATTAGTCCAATTTAATTGATGAATAATAATGCTAATAAATTGAAAATAATAAAGTTTTAAGACAATTTTTCGATGCATTATTTTCAACCTAAACTTAATTGCCCTTCTAATGTGAGGGGTTCTTTAAATATACATATAATTGGCTTACAATTATTTCCTAAACTAAATTTCGAACTGCTCGATAGGCTGCTTTGGAAACTATAGATTTAATAATTAATTCTATATCACATTTCTTACAATTTATAAGTATAATTTTTATAGATAAACTATAGAAAATGAATAGGAATTAAAAGAAGCAACTAAATTTATAAACAATATTTTTGAATATTTAGTAACTAATAGAACTTAGGATGTATAAACTTTAATCAAGAGAAAAGCTATTCAAATTCTTTTTCATTCTTTTTAGAATCCTGATATTCCTACAGATCCCTATTATAGTTATTTAGGGTGTTTATTTTTAAGTGAAAATCATGAATGTAGAGAATCTGCTTTGAATGAATTAGATAAAATTTTAAAATCTTTAATTGAAAGTAAAAAATCCCTCTAATAAATAATTGATTTTCTACAAGAAGAATAAGAAGCTGTTATGAGCTTAATTTTTGATCCTAATGAAAGTGTTCAATTAAAATTAATCAATTTCTTAAAGGTATAAATTTAATAATATTTATAGTTGTTTTCAAAAAATACAAATGTTGTTAGTAATTTTTTTAAAACCAAGACTTGTTAGGCATTTATTAGAATATTATTTGCAAAAAATCTTAGAGTAAGGTATGAATCTTCTTTTTTATTGCATTTATTTGAGAAACCAATTAAAAGTGTATTTAAATTGACTGAATTTTACTTAACTTATGCACCTTTCGAAATTTAAAATTATGAAGAATGCTAAAATTTTATTTTATCTTTTATTCATAGTCATCCTTTTGTTTGTTTACCTGAGCAATACTCTCAATTTTTTGAAGGGGATTCATAAGAATAATTTTAAATTATGGGTTTCTATTTTTATGCATCTATATTATCCTATCAAAACAATTAAAATAAATTTTGGTGGTTAGAAGAGAAGGATGAAGAAATTAAATTTACAGATCAATTCACTAGTTATTTCTTTACTAAAGCAAAGGCTTCAATCGATTTAGTTGATGAGGTATATATATCATACTATAATCTTATAGAATCTACTATTTCCTTATCTCCATATTTATTAAAACTTAAACTCAAAATCAATACCTCTTAAAGATATGAAAGCAATTTCTATTAGTGTGTAAAAGATTTTTCAAAAAAGTTAAAATATTGGTATAATTAATTAAATTTGTAAAATGATGTTTACTTATCAATAATAATTATAAGATTCAGAAGTGATCAAAGAATGTGTAAAGGAATTGGTAAAATATGGCATAAAAGTTTATAAGGAAAAATTAAATTATTTGAATCTTTAGAAAATTGAATGTTTAATAAAACAAAATTTAGTATTTCCAAAATAAATTCTAAATCCAATTAGCTCTATATTTGATAATAAAGATGAAAAATCTATTATAATTAATGCAAATTTATTGGCCAGTTCACTATAAAATTAAATAAGAAATCTATTAAGTTCTAATAAACCTTAAGAAAATGATCATGAAGCTAATTACAAAGAAATAAGGGATCTATTTTTTAATTATTGCTTTTAAATTTTAGAAAATAAAAATAAAGATCAATAACATATCACTATTTTATAACTTGTTATCAATAATTTAATTTATACTAATAATTTTAAATTATAAAGATTGAACTTATAGTATTTCATTTCTTCTTAAACTTATTAATTATTGTATATCCATTTTCATAATTTTGTACTTTCTGAATTATCTAGATAAGTTAAATTAGAAAAAGAACAATAAAATGATTTTAAAAGAAGGAAAAGTAGAACTTTAATTGATAATTTACCTTAAATCAGTAATATATAAATGGAATTATTCAATAATTCAATCAAATTGATTAATCAATGTCCATCAATACTAATAAATAAAGAATTTGGTATTCAATTCTTATCTTATTTATTTGAATTAATGAAATCTAGTTGTTACTTTAATGATTTAAAACCAACAATTTTAACATCTATTTCATAATCATTATAAAAAGTTATAGAAAATGATCAATATTCAAAAAAAGAAGATTTTTGGAAATTCATTGTTGATTATTCTTCAATTTAATATTAATCATAAAGTGAAGAAAATTTTAATGAATTTATCAAATTATGCATTAACTCTTATATAGCATCTGTTAACAAATAAAATGTTAATGAAAAGAGAATGAAATTTATAAATCATTGTGCTGAAATGATTCAAACAGGATTTTAAGACGTATCCAATATATTTTTATTTGGATTATTAAGTCATATATTTTATAAACCAACTAAATTATTGAAAACATTGTAAATTGACAAATTAACATATTAGAAATTTTATGCGTTTTATGAATCTAAGAGTTCAGAATATCATCAAAGCAATAAATAAGAAGATGAAAAAAAAGAAATATTAAAATCAGAGTAATAATTAAGAAATAGATTAAAATAACAAACTGGTCTAACAACTAAAGAGATTAATAAAATAGTGAACAGAGTATCAAAAAGTCCTTAAAAACTTAGTGTTGTCCAAAAGTGCATAATAGATAATAGTCAGATTAGTAACAGTAAAGAAAAACTTAAATTAGACTCTGATGAAGAGTTAGAAATCCCTTTCTCAAAATAGAAAGCCACATAATGATATTTTCACTAATTACCAAATAAATTTATATACATATTTTGTGTCTTTTTTTTTAATTCTTGCAATATTAAAATTAAAATTAAATAAATGTGTTCAAGAGGCATATTTTAATTAAAATTCCTTCAAATATTTTATTGTGATTATGGAGGTAGCTCTGCAAAAATCAGACTTTTCTTGCCAACTTTGATTTAGCATCCTTTATTGAATTAACCTAAAATAAACTTACAAATTTACATGAAAAAAAATACTCACCCATATTTAAATGGAATATATGTGAATGGATATTAGAAATAAATATCTTTAAAAGGATTAGAAGATGATCAAGGAATATTAGATAGAATTGCATTGTTGAGAAATTCATGTATAATAATTTAATATTAACTAGTTGGCACATAAAGTGTAAGACATGCTGGAAGAAAAGTGACAACACTAACACCATCAATATAAGGGGGTTGGAATGAGAATCTATTTAAGACCAATATATATCCTAGACATTAAATGGAAATATCTAGGTCATATCCTCCAGTTGAAGTCCCAGAACCAAGAATAGTACCAGTTGATAAACCAATTGATTTTTACAAAAAATTAGCAGATCCATATTAATTAATCTAAAAGCCTAGGTTGGGAGTTAAGAAAGCAACTCATATTTGATAATTATATTCAATGTTAAATTTATTGCAAATAAATTAGTAATTCTAAATAGAACTATATTCTTCATTTAAAGATCAAAATAAGATAGGTATTGTAAAATCTGAAGAAAAAAGCATTATAATTCAATACTCTTTGTTCTTAAAATAATTAAAGATGAAAACAATTATAGAGAGCTTTCAATGTTTAGTAAAATTTTTAGCAATGGCAAAATCTAATTTTCATTGAATTCAAAAATAAAAAATAATCAAAATATTAGCAAAAGCTTTGACAAGCCAAGTCAAGTCTGGTATAATGATAATTTCTAAAAATGAGAATCTCAAAATTTAGTTTCCTCATTATTAAATTCCGTTTTTTACAATCTGCAAACATTTAAATTCATAATGAATATATGTATGCAAAAATGAACTATAAAATTGGTTATTTTTGGCAATTGTACTAATATTAAAATCAGTATTAATTGAGGTTACTACTAATATTTTAAAATTTAGAAAAAAATAGATAACTAAAATCTTTGTATGATAAAAAAAACTTATTCTTCAAAATGATTATTAATCTGCTTATATTTTTCTACTAGAAGAATCAATAAAAAAAAGGGTATATGAATATTTTAAAGAGTGTATTCATAACTTGAGTCAGCGCTTAAATACCAAATGTATTAATCATTAAGAACCAAAGAGTTTTAGAAGTAAGTTTAATTCAATTTTACAGTGCTGGGTGTTTGTATAAATAATAACATTTTTAAAATAAAGGTATTTTGTTTGCGACTGGAAAAGTGATAAAAAATATGATTTAAGTTCAAAATAAAATAGAAGGAATCAAAGAAATCTTAAAAATTAATTAGAATCAAAATATTTTTGTAAAATATATTATTAATAATTAAATGAAATATTTAACTAAAAATATCTAACTGAAAATAAGTATAACTAATATTTTGAGCAAATATGGGATTATTCAGCATTTTGATATCCTTTATAGGTCAAGATATGGATACAGTATTAGATTTAATAATAATATAATGATAATCAATCTTGTCTTACTCTTTTTCCTTCAACCCACTCAGCTTCAACTTCTCTTTAATCTTTGTCAACTAGAATACCTTTGCCATGCTGTTTGCCATCCTTCCAATAACCTTTATATTGTTTTCCATCAGACCATTTAAAGATCCCGTAACCTTCTTTTTTGTCCTCCACATAATCGCCTAAAATTTAAAAGAGAAAATACCACTATATTATTTACCATCAGGCCAATTAAAATCTCCCTTTCCATGCATTTTGTTATTTTACCATTGTCCTTTGTATTTTCTTCCATCAGCCCAAATATATTCTCCAAATCCTAGAGTTTTAAAAAATATAACAATACCTTCAATATTATTATCTCTAAAATCTCCTTCATAAGTTGCTCCATCACTCCATTTAAATTTTCCTTTTCCATCCTTCTTACCATTTACGTAACTTCCTATATATTAAGCACCATCTGGCCACATTTCAGTTCCTTTACCATGTTATTAATCTTCTAACCAATCTCCTTCATATTTAGCTCCATCAACATGATAATAAGTTCCTTATCCTTAAGCTCTATCATCTACCCAATCACCATCCTAAGTTTAAAGAATATAATACATAAGCATCTCCATCTGCATGAATCAATCTTCCTTTTCCATTAGCAGTGTGAACACTCCAAAATCCTTCATATATCGATCCATCAGGCCAGTATTATTTACCTTTTCCCCATCTTTGATGATTTTTCCATTATCCTACATATATAGCTCCATTCTCAAATTACTATAAGTTAACAATTAGATAATACATAAGGTTCTAGTTCAATGCAATCTGTAAATCTCTGAAGTGATTCAGAATCGTATCGATATTCTCCAAGTCTATCTAGAGTCTTGCGCACCATTTCATTTTCAATTGTGGGTACATTATTATATGGTTTCGCATCTTCAGAGTTAGGACCATGAATAGTTATAGTTTATCTCTGTTTTTCTCTTGAGGCCTAACAATTAAGATATTAAATACGTCATCTGATGGATTTCCTGGAGCTGGTTCTTCAACTGGTATATGAGGAACCTCTTTAACCGGTTTCACGTGTTCTAGTTCTTCGTTTTAATGATTAACTTCTTATGGTTTCTCAGAATCAATTTGTTAATTGAATTCTTCAGGAGCAGCATTAGTTATTTCTGTATTTCCAAGTTATTTAGCAGCACAACAAGTAGCTCCCATAACTTTAATATTTTTTAAAATAATATTAATTTATCAAAAGAATTTAATAACACTCTTAAATTGTTATAATTACAACCTTAATCAGATCTTATTACTTTTTTTACCTTGTAAGTACAAACTATAAAAAATAGAAGATTTGTCATCTAATAAATTTTAAGGTTCATCAAACTCTTTGGCCTCCCCTTAATCAATTACTAGTATTCTGATTAAATAAATAATATCTATTACTTATCACAATGCATTATAGTATTGATTCTATGAGCAATCGTTATTACTGTGCATTTTTTAAAGGCTGTTTAAATTGTCTGTTAAATTTTTGATTCAGTATCAATATCAATGTTAGCCGTTGCCTCATCAATTAAAATAATCTAAGATTATTTTAAAACTGCCCTGGCTATAGATATCAATTATTTCTCTCCAGCACTCAAGTTATCTCCATTTTCTGTTATCTCAGTATCCAGGCCCTTCTTTTACAATAACAAATCTCCCAAACAACATTGTAAGGCTACATCTTTTAGTTCTTAATCTGTATGTCGATGTAATGGGTCAATATTCTCTCTCAAGGTTCCTTCAAAAAGAGTTGAATCTTATAATATCATTGTAATTGATTCTCTTAACTATTTTAAATTTAAAGTTGATATATTAACTCCATCAATTATAATTGAACCACTTGAAGCTTCAAGAATCCTTAACAAAGATAAAGTAACAGTCGATTTTCCAGCTCCAGTTCTACCTACAACTCCAATCTTCTCTTAACATTTTATCACAACATTTAAGCCTCTCAAAGCTGGAGATAGATTTTCTCTATATTTGACAATTAATTAATCGATTTGTATATTTCCTAAACGAGGCCAATTTAACAAGTAATCTTTCTTCAATTTATAACCATTTTCATGTTCAATTTTAGCAAATGCCAAACATCTTTCAAAAGATATAAATTATGTTTCTGCTTAAGCGATTGAATTAATTGCTGATTACAAATTATTATCAATCACAAGCGCAACTGTCATTAGTAAACCAGCTTAAGCAGGATTCTCACTCCTAAAAAGCAAAACAAAAGCAATAGCTGATATATTTACTATAAAACTTGCAAATGTTAAATTCATTGAAAACCATGTAGTCGTTTATAATTAAGCTATTTGTATCTTCCTATTCAAATCAATATTTTTAGTATGTCTATCTAAAAATTACTCTTATTTCCTAAAAGCCCTTATTATATTCAATCCATTTACTGTTTCAGAGAAGAAACTTAAAATGGGACTTTTACTTATAGATTCCAATCTGTAGAGTTCTCTATTTGCAGCCATATAAAATCTTTAAACTTTCCAAACTGCATATAAGAATACCAAAATTGGCAAAATTATATAATAGGAACTACTAAAAACATTGATCAGTGTACTTGCTATAATTTATCAAAAATAAAATTACCTATAAAATTTAAGCAACTGATATATAAATTAGAAATGGTCCATAAAATTTCTATGTCTAAAACTGATTAATCCTTAGTCAATCTATTCATTATTACACCTAATGGAATCCTTTCAAAAAATTAGCATAATGGTGCATAAAGTAATTATCTAAAAAATATTATAATTAAAATTACTCTATCATTCTTGTATGTACTTTATTAGCAGTATTCACACATTCTCTAGATAAAGTAAGAATACGAATCAAAGCAAAAAAACCTAAACTTAGAGAAAAGAATGAAAAAATCATTAAATTATGTAAGTTTTCATTGTATGATAAGTCGTCTTATCCAGACCATTATGCCAACCATATTTGTGATCCAAATCTGGCTAGAACTTAAATAATAACAATAATTAGATTGAATGAGAAGAATAGAAATCCTCCACTCATCTAAAAATATTCTTTGTATACATCAGATTATACACTACCAACTTGTCTATCTTCTAAAATCATTAAATCATCTACTAAATCCTATTTTGTATTAGTAATCTATTGCGTAGATGATTTTTTTTTAAATAATTTTAGTACTTCTAATTCTTCATCTTAATCATCTTTCTATTCATTGTTGTATTCTTTGAAATATTTTTAATAAATATAATCAAATTTATCACACTCTTTAATATCATCAAGAGTGCCTTCCTTTATTATTTAACCATTATCCATTAAAATGATTCTATCAGCAAATTAACAAGAATAAAGAGCATGAGTAATCAAAACTATTGTTTTACCATTCAAATGTTCACATAAACATTTTTCTATAATAAATTTACCCACATGCATATCAACAGCACTTATTAAATCATCTAATAAATAGATATCAGAATCACTATATAATGCTCTGGCTAGACTTATTCTAACCTTTTATCCTCCACTCAAATTAACACCTTTTTCTCCAATCATTGTAGTTTCTCCTTTGTTTAAAATTTTAATGTCTTGTTCCAAACATGAATATTTTATAGCATCTTAATATCTCTTTTCATCATAAGGCAAACCAAATAAAATATTATCCCTCAAAGTTGCATTTTATATCCAACTCTTCTAACTTACATATGCTATTCTTCCATTTATTTTTATCTTAGGTGGTTATCTAGAATCATTATAAATCATTTCACCTAATAAAGCACTTATTAAAGAACTTTTGCCACTTGCAACACTAAATAATATTAATTAATATAATACTCTCCAATTATTGTAACAAATTCACCAATTTCAATTTTTACTTTTATATTTCTTAAAATAGGATCTATCTCTTTATATACAGGTACAACATCAGTAGATTTATTTGGATGATAATTACTTTTGATTCTATCCCAATAGAAAGTTCCTTAAATATCTATTGAATCTCCAAGAACATCATTTAAATTTTAAATACAATCATTCATAAGTTCATCAGTAAATAAAAAATTTTATATTCTTTTTATACTGATATTTGCTTCTATTATTTAATTAATATAGCTTGGTAAAGCACTTGCTGATTATTGCAATATATTAAATAAACTGATTATGGTAAATGTATCTGCAGGTGTTAGATTATTTTATAGCCATATATATACAGCCAAAGTAACATTCAATGTAAGTTATGGTGTCATTTAAAATGCAAATGTAAATAAACCACTAACAATATTTTTCTTTTTAATTAATTGAATCTCCTTTTCTCTAAATCTTATTAATTTATTTTTAAAATATTCCTCAACAGCATTTGCTTTAATGAATTTAATCTAAGAAAATATTTCATGTGCTTATTTTGTTCTATTATCTTTTGCAACCATTATTTATTTTTAGACCCTCCAACCCCATCTTCCAAGTTAAAAATTAGTTAACAGTCCTAAAATCATTACACCTAAACCTGCTAGAAATGAAATCCCAATAAAATCAAATAGTAAATAAAATGATATTCCAATCTAAAATGGTAAAAATATAACTTAAGCCACTGCTATATTAAATTGTAATATTCTTTATAAATCAACTTACATTATATTAATAATTTCACCTGTTTTATATTGTTTGTTACTCTAAAATGATACATTCAGTATTTTTTTCATCACAGATACACTGACTGCTGAATGCTAATCATATCCTAGTTTTCTCTAAAATTTTATCATTAAATTACAAACATATAGAAACTATGTTAAAAAGAAATTGCATTAAAAACTCTAACAATTATTATAATTCCCAGCCATTAAAAACTTTTACCAATAGAGTGTTCGGAATTATCGATATATGAGAGAGTTTAATGAATCAAAATTGGACTATACATTAAAGAAATATTCCAAATTAAGGTTATAATATACACTATAAAAAATTGTTCTATATTTAATATTCAGAACATACTTTTAAATGTAATAAAGAGGGATTTGTAAAGCCCAAATTTCTTATGTTTGTAAACTTAAAATTTTTAATTCATTCTATGAAATAATGATTCACTTTAATCATCTATTTATAAGTCCTTAACCATTTCGAATTCTAATGGAGTTTTATTAGCTAGTCTAAGTAGAGGAAAAACATAAAGAAATAAGGTTCTTGATAATAACCCAGGAGGTCTAGAGGATCTATTCTAAAGAAGAGGTTCTTCTAAGGACATGTTAGTATTATTCATTTAAATATATTAAATTTCGAAATTTCCACATAATTACTGCGAAATTTATTTGATATATACTAAATACATCATTTAAGCAAATAATTTATAAATGATTTAAATTCTGTTAATTTCTTAGCAATTTATGCTAAAATATATGATTGGTTTTGTAAACTATCAAATAGAATGTGATTAATCTGGATTGCATCCATAATATTTAAACTAAAAATATATTAAATTAATATATACATATCATTTTGATTTAAGTTTGGGTCTTCAAGTATAAATATAATATATTTAGTAAACCAGTAAAAGGGAATTTAGAGATCTTTAATTAAGTTTTTCATTCTATCTATTTCTTGATTAATGTAAACCTGAAAATACTAATCTTCTGATTCTTCCAAATCAGGATATTCTTAGAGTAATTATAGAAAAGTGTTTTTGAAAATTTCAATATTTTCAATAATATAAGGAAGGAACTTAAGTATTTAGTTCTTTTTTTCGTTATAATCAAAATATTAAGAAAATGAAGAAGAAATTAACTCATTTTGTTACATAGGACTTAATATAGTAAATTTATCAAATGTAATTTTAGTAATCAAGACATTATTAAAGTTATTATCAAGTAATAATTGTAAAATTGTTGATAATGAACCTCCTAATTAATTAATTATATTTTAGCATGTTTAGCATATGAATAAATTAAATGTAGTTAACCTTGCCAAAATGCTTAATAAATGTATTTAAAATTAAAATTTTGTATAAAGGTCAAAGTTCTCTATTTCAATAATTTTAATGATCTCAACAATCAATTGTAAGAATTAATATTCATCATCATTATTGATATCCAATAAATCATTAATCATTAATGCAATTTTATAAAAGCAATTAACTCTTAGAATTGAATATTAAGGATTTATTGCTATACTAGTTAAAACATCTAGAGCCTCTTATACCAATTCAATAAATTAATTAGCATTTGACTTTTATGTCAAATACTTAATGATTTCAATTATAAATAGTTTACCAAATGTTTAAATTTCAAAATTCATATCATCACAATTCAATTCATAATGTTTTGGTTACCAGACATATGGTTTATTGATTCCAAAATTTATACACTTAATCATATTGGGATATATTTTTGCATGTTTAGTCATAACCTTACAAAATAGATCAGCCCTAATATTAAGCCAGAGACTTTCATTAAATTTGGATATATCTGTACTCCAAGGGACACTTTAACATGTGGCCCATTTAAATAATTTATTATTTGTATGTGAAATTCTGCTGGCTACTTGATTGAGAGTTTCTAAGGCCAAAACCCAATTTTCATTTTGATAGGTTGATAAACGCATAAAGTCAAATTAATTTTTTCCCGCTCCAAAAGGTCTCAGGGAATTTAAAATGCATTTTTCCTCATCTGTTAAGATGTTATGGACTTGATTAAAGTTATTTGAAATAATATGACTCCAGGCTCTATCTTACACTCTTGTATTTTATTAATTTAGACTTTGATGAGCCCAATTACAAATTTAAAAAAGGGTGTCATGTTCTGCTATAAGATCTGATATAAATTATGCTTCTGTGTATTAATTGATTACCAAATTATGCTAACTATCATAATCATGATTGAATTTGCAATTTAGGCAAATTCTAGAGAAGGGAATATCTTTGCCTCTTATTTTGGTAAGAGAGAGTATATGATCTAAATCAGTTGATAATAGATTGATTTGATGTCTAAATTTCTCATTTAGTGAATTGTGTTCATAATGCGGTTGTGAATTCATATAATTATTAATTTAAATATCAAATTACTAAGGAATGTTTGCATTTTTGGTCAAGAAGATAGGAATGATAAATTAAGGAAAAGTGTAATGTATAGGTTGGAGTTAGGAAGAGGGTTGGATAGCTATAGGAGGAGAGTAAATCAAATTAATAAATTAGACATGCGCCATAAGGTTAAAAGAAAGGTTTATTGAAAATAATAAAATTGGATGATTAGAAGGCAGGTATTCAAGGATAAGTATGAATAATTATAATATTTTTAAGTAAGCTAAATTACCATATGAAACAGCTTTGGAATAACATATGGGTAAGGTGAATTTAATAATATGGAACGAGAGATATCAGAAATTGACTACTAGTGATGATCAAGGATAGATAATAGTATGGGTAAATTTAGGAGTAAATAATAAATGTATAAACATAAATAGAATGAATGGATGGAAGAGATGGTCAACAATAGGTAGAAATCTAATGTAACCGATATGAAATGGTCACCTGATGGATTTAAAATTGGAATAATCTATGAAGATGGAGCTGTAATAATTGGATCAGTTGAAGGTAATAGACTATGGGGCAAAGATTATCAATACAGATTAGGATTGATTGAATGGTCACCAGATTCAAAGTTGATGATATTGGGAACAGCTGATGGACAAGTTATCATACATGATTAGAATGGAAATTAATTAAATTCATTAAAAATGAGTTGTTTAATGGGATTAGTTGATCCTAAAAATTACTTTACTCCTAATTAATAAATATCTGCTGTCTAATGGTATGAATATGGCAAAATGTACACTGATGAAACTCCTCCAGGATTGTTAATTGCATACACATGTGGTAGAGTGCAATTAATGAAAAATGATAAGGATGAGTAACCTATACTAATAGATACAGTCATGACTATATCATCAGTCAGATGGAGTCCTAATGGTTCTATGTTTGCAGTTGCAGGTAGTGCAAAGGATAAAGATGAACAAAGAGCTGTTGTTCAGTTTTATTCAAATATGGGTGATCATTTAAAGACTCTAAGAGTTGCAAACACAGATAAAGTCAATAGTCTAAGTTTTGAAGGAGATGGCTTGAGATTAGTTATGGGAGTTGGTCCAACTGTTTATGTTGCCAATCTCAAATTAGATTATAAATGGAATTATCTATCATAATCAGAAACTCTCATCTTTGCCTATCAAAGGTAAGATAGAATGGAATTTACTATTATCTTTTGGGATACAAAAAGAGAATAAAAATCAATCAGATATATGAAAGGCTTACTTGATATCAAAGGTTCCAATGATTGTTGTGTCTTGATAAGTTTGGTTGAATAAGACACATGGAAGGTTGAATTATGCAATTCTATTGGTAGTCCTTTGGATACTAAACTTATATCTATTGAACCTAAATATAATTGTATGACTAAAACTCATATCATTATTGCCAATAGCGATTATGTATACTTATGGTAATACAGAAACTAAGTTTAAAGATTAACAACCTTCGAGTCCAATTAGAATGCAGGTCTCAGAAAAATTGGTAAGGAAATGGCATGGTTTATTGATGAAAATCCAGACAGTTAAGTAATCTATGATAAAGATACATTTAATTTAGAAAAACAAACTGAAGAAACTATTTGTGCAATACAAGCTAATGAAAATTATTTGTTTATAGGAAGAATCAATGGTAATATATTAAAATTCACATTACCTTATGTCAGTGTTGAACCTAAATACTTCTTAGAAAATAGAGCAAATATAATTAATATCAATTGTAATTCCACTAGATTATCCATAATTGATGTTATGGGTACTTTATAATTATTAGACATTTCTATTAGTGGGGGAAAATTATTAGATTTTGATAAGAAAGAATGTTGGCAAATTGTTTGGTCTGATAATGATCCACTTTAATTTGCTGTTATGGAGAAAGGTAGAATACATCTAGTAAGAGATATTACTGCCGATGATCCTCTCCCTTGTGATGCTTTCTTATGCTCGTAAATCTTAGAATTATCATTAGATTTTCAGAACTTACTGTCAAAGGAGCATTATTAGATGATATAATGATGAGTCCAGATGGCTAATTAAGAGCAGATGAATTGCTTGTCTAATATGAAAGCAGATTATTTAAAGAAATCAAGGAGTCCATTGAAAAAACTCCACCTAAAGAAATGTTTAGTATCATAGAAAAATAACCAGTAATATTATGATTAATTATAAATAGTCGAATACTTTATGGCAATTATTAGCTTAAAAGGCTTTGGAAGAGTTAGATTTTTCAGTTGCAGAAAAGTGTTACTTAAAATTAGAAGATTATGCTGGATTGCAATTTATAAAAAGGATCTTAGATTATGATGAAAAAGAAAAATAAAAAGCAGAAGTTTATGTGTTTCTGAAAAGATTTGATGAAGCTGAGAAAATATTAAGAGAAATTGAAAGAAAAGATTTAGCTGTTTAGATGAGAATGAAAACTGGAGATTATTAAAGAGTGTTATTTTTATCTAAAGATCTTGTAGGTGCAGATGAAGTTACAGTTCAAACATAAAATAAATTGGGAAATTTTTATTGTGATTAAGGAGAGTGGGAAAAAGCATAGTAATAATTTAAATTATCTAATAATGTTGAAAAATTAATAGAAACTTCATTCATGATTGAAGATTATTAAACACTTGAAGATTTAGCAAATTCCTTATAAGAAGGAAATGCTTTATTATTCGATTTGGGTGAAAGATTTCAATTATTAGGAATGGCAAAGAGTGCAATCAAATGTTTTGAAAAAGCAGGAGATATTAAAAAAGCTATTGATTGTGCAGTTTTGTTGAATGCTTGGAATTTTGCTGTTGAATTAGCTGAAAGACATAATTTTGTATAAATTGAAGGATTGTTATAATAATATGCTGCTTAATTGTTAGAATAAAGAATGAAATTAGAAGCAGCTGAATTATATAGAAAGGCCAATCATAATTCAGATGCAGCTCGTTTATTATCATAAATTGGTGAAGATCTTATTAGAAGTGATTAAAGTCCACTTGTTGTGAAGAAACTATTTGTTATGGCTGCTTTAGAAGTTGATCTATATAAAAAGAAGTTGTATGATGTCACTATGACTGCTTAAAATAATACAATTGCTCATACTTTAGATTAATTAGTTACAAATGATTTGAATCATTCTGCTGATAAGGTACTCAATAATCCATGGAGATAAGCAGAAGCTTGGCATTTCTATATTTTGACCCAAAAATTCCTTTATTCTGGAAACTACAAATGTGCATTGTATATATATCAATTATGATTTATAGAAAATCAGCTATTAGATTATGTGAATTTGAATTAGATATGGACCCTAAAAGGATATATTCATTACTTGCTCTTGCTGCTTATTATAATAAATCATATAAAGAATGTGCTAGAGCATTTGTGAAACTGGAAAACTTGGACAATATTACAGAGGAAGAGAGAGAGAGATATCAATCAGTAGCTGCATAAATATTTGTAAAGTAAATATAGATTATCAAATTGTAGATATGCACCTGAGGATGCAGTATGTGATGCTATCCAATGTCCAAAACCTTCTTGTGGTAATAAAAAAATCACCGAATAGTAATAAATATTATTATTTTTAGTTAATTATTCTGTAAAGAATGTGGAACCATTTTCGGTGTGTGTGTTGCTTCTGGAAAATCTATTTACGGATAGAAGTTTTACACTTGTAAATCTTGCAAACATAAGATGATTGATTAGGAAGTATAAAATCAAGCATTAAAATTTTGTGCTCTTTGTCATACATCAATAGATTTTAATAGATTTGGAAAACATGGAGACAAATAATTATGAATTAATAATAAAAATATCATTTTTTATTACAATCGTTTCAATGGGTTCATCTCCAAATAAATAAATTGTGAAGACTCCAACAACAACAAGTACAGGTAATGAAACACCTTAGAAGAAAAAGGCTAATTTGGAAGAATATTAAAATTAAGCTGGTAATTGGCTTAAAACGATATAACAAATTGAGAAGCGTGATTAAGAATTAAAGTAAGATATTTATCATCCTTTTTTATAGAGAAAAAGGTGATCAAAGCAACTTGGAATAATTGAAAGATAATTAAAAAGATAATGAATAATAATAAAAAGAATAATAATAATAATAGCAGTAATAGTTATAGTAATAACAATAATAGTAATAGTAATAATAATAATAGTAATAATAATAATAGCAATAATAATAATAATAATAATAATAATAATAATAATAAGAAGAAGAAATACCTGACTAAAACTAACATGGAAATAAGGAAAACTTACAAGATGCTGCTCTAGAATCTGAAGAACAAAGGAGAGCCCTGTAAACAATGCTTTAAGGGCCAGGACCTGTTTTTTCAGATCCTTCCTAATCAATTTTAAATAATTTTTAAGCATCTTCTGAATATTCTATCATTGATAAATTGCCTTAATATTTTAAAGAGATTTACAATCGAAATGGACCATATAATCCTCCTGATTAATATATTCAGATTGATAAAGGAATGCCAGTTTATACCAATGATGATGAATCTTTTTATTAAGGAAGAATGGAAGGTAATAAAAAAAAAGGATTTGGTTAATAGTTAACATAAAATGAATTTTATGAAGGCTTTTTCGAAGATGATGAAAGAAAGGGTTGGGGAAGAGTTATAAATTATTAAGGATATTTGGTAATATATAAATGAAATTAATATTTTAGAGTGGTTATTGGTAGAATGGAACCATATAATAAGAGATGGAAGTAAAATAAAAGAATTATTCTTATAAAGGTTAATGTAAAGATTCAGCTCCTCATGGATATGGTGAAATGGAAAGACCTGAATTTATTTATAAAGGTTACTTTTAGGATGGCAAAAAATAAGGGAAAGGGACATAAGAAATAAAAAATACTAATGAAAAATATGAAGGTGAGTTTTTAGAGGATAAATATCATGGAAAAGGAACATATTATTATTCAAATGGTAAACGGTATTAAGGAAATTTTAAGAATAATAAACCTGATGGTAAAGGAGAGATGAATTGGCCATCACCAGAAAAGAAATATTATAAAGGTATTGATTCATTCTTAAACAAAAAGGAGATTTTGTGAATGCTTAACGAGAAGGAAAAGGATATTTTAGGAATTCTGATAATTCAGAATATGACGGAGACTGGAAAAACGACAAATAACATGGTTTTGGCAAATTTACAAAAGATAACATTGAGATATTTGGAAAATGGAAAGATGGGATTTTTTTAGAGGATGAATCATGATGAGTATTTTCTAATCAAAATTTGATAAGTTATAAATTTTGATTAGTCTGATATCTATGATCTCTAATCTTAATATTGAAGATTTGTAAAGTATCTTAGTTATCCAATAATTTTCTTTTTCAAATTCATTTTTCATTAATATTTCTAATTAATTATTAATTCATTTATGATTATAGACTATATGAAATATGTAATATTAGTAATTTAAGACTTAATAACATTCAATCAATTCAAAATAATATTCAAGTTTAAAGTTTAATATATATCTATATAAGGAAAGAATATTTCTAATTGATATGATATTTGTATTAGATTTGATTAAAAGGTGACTTTTTAACCTTCTTTAGTAAAACTAAATTATTGCATTTCAAAATCCTTCTAAGCATTATCAACTTAAGTCAATCTTCTAATCTTAAGCCCTACAACTGCTAATTGGGCATTGAAGTTTGTAATATTTTTATTATTATAAGGATTTCAACAATAGATTAGAGTAATAAAATTTATATAAGCAACAGAGGAATACTTTATTTGAGTTCTAGATTTTATTATATAATATAATTTATAATATTAATAATGCAAAGTACATAAAATTAAGAAGACTAACAATAAATTAATCAACCATAAGAGCCCAATAAATAAGAATTTAAGTATTATTCTATCTTAGAAAAAGAGGTTTGGTGTTCACAAGAATTAAGTGGGTTTAAAGTTATAACAATAACTAAATGTAATTGGGGGAGATGTATTTTCTTTAAGATATGATCAAGATGATCAATATCTTGCTGTAGGGATGTCAGAAGGATTAATTCATCTTTACAACTAAAGTATATAGATGATTTAATAAAATAGATAAATTTGTACATACCTTAGAATAATTCTAAACACCTGTAACTGCTTTAAGATGGAGACCAAATTATGGTCTAAAGGCAAAGGGAATATTGGTATCAGCAAATGCAGAAGGACACGTCATACATTGGCATGCACATTCAGGAAAATAATTACACAAAATTGTAGAAGAGAATAACAGTGTTTTATGTTTGGACTTTAATTTTGATGGTAGTTTGTTTGCAACAGGAGGTAAGGATTTTTGTGTTAGAATTTATGATGATGATATAAAAAGTGTGTAGCATCAATTTTAATAAGCTGATTGGTATCTTTTATTCAAAAAGTTAGGGGTTAGAGAGGTCATGCAAATAGAGTATTTGTAGTTAAATTCATACCAGACCAACCTAATATACTAATATCAGGAGGTTGGGATGCAAATGTTTTGATTTGGGATATAAGAGAGAAATAATGTGTAGGTCAATTTTATGGGCCATCATTATCTGGAGATTCACTTGATTTCTCAGTGAAGAGATAATTGATATTGACTGGGTCACATAGAACAGAAAATTAATTATAATTATGGGATTGGAGAACAAGAAAACTTTATTAAGAAATATTTTGGACTGGATCTTAATCTGATGACAATAGATCTTATTATATTTATGCAACCTAGTTTAAGTAGTTGTTTTATTGAAATTTAGCAAAGCAAATGAGGACTATATTTACGCTGGGAGTTCAGGAGTTCATGAAATCAAATCATTTAGTTTGAAAGATGGTCAAGCCAAGGCTTCTATTCTAAGTTTGCCAAAAGGAATTTTAAGTATTGATTAAATGAATACAACTGATTCTATTGTTTTTAGTGGGATAGAAGGAATAGTAAATATTTTTAAGGCATGATTTAAAATACATAATTATTATGATAAAAAATTTGATTAAAATTTACACTTCTTTTATTATTTATTTTATTTTTATGTTTCCAATTTTATTTACTAATTATTTTCTAATTTAAATTTTAAAGGAATCATAAATCACTTATGATACTTATTTTGCAAATTATTTTTTGTTATAAAATTCTTTACTGATTCAATTTTTTTTTTTTATCACAATTATCACTTTAACAATAACATGAAAATAACAAAAATAATTGATTTATTAATTCTTTTATGCATTGAATTGAATTTATAAATCATCAGCTCATTGGTTGCTACATTTAACCAAATTAGTTAGGAGGTTGTGGTGGAACTTATGGATAATTATAATTTGATTATTGGTTTTAATCTTTCAGATACATGGTACTATCTGTAAATTATACAATTTAAGGTTAGAAAACTTAAGGATTCCAATTAGAAGGCTAAGCCATTGGTTAATTATAAATTTAAGGCACAGGTGCAACGATTTCAATAGGAACATTGACTCTTGGATTTTTGCTACAACATGTACAACCTAAAATATAATAAACATAAAATTTACCAGAAAGAACTGCTTAAACTTCTAATCTATAGACAGATTTAACTAACTGTCCGTTAGATGAAGGATGAAGACCCTCTGGTGAATTCTTATTATGCAAAATAAGTTAGATTTGTTTTCGATCATTTTCAACAGCTCTTTCTCCTGCTTGAATTCCTTAAATTTATTATGAAACAATAGTTCTTGTTATTAGTTTTTCCCTTCCTGTTCTGTCCTTTAATGTTAGGTAATTTATTAATCTGGCTTCAATTCTTGTAACATCTAATTTACAATTAGAATTATCCAAATCAGCCCATAGGTAAGAAGTGTCTCCAGGAAGATAATGATTTTTATCAAATACACATTTTATATGTGAAGTCTAATGATAATTATTTATAAATACTCCTTTATCTATGCAACACCATGTGGATGCTTTTACTTCCATTTCTCCCATCAAAGCTGTCATATTCTACTTCAGTGGTTCTCTAACAACAAGTGGTTATGAATGTTAAATGTTCTTATATGATTTGTTATAAGATTCGATATCAGCTTTGACACTATAGGAAATTTTGGCTTAGTAGCTAGATCCTTTCTCACAATAAGATCCTGGTAAATGTGACAACAATTAAAATTGAAAAGGAAACGCATATTGCCCAACAGGTAAACATGGAGTATTAAATGTCCAAATAGCCACTCGATGTTAATAAAATTAGGTTTAACCTGAATAGGTCACATATTCTGTGCTTTACTTTTGCTTACCATCAGGGCCAGTCATAGTACGAGTATGACTTTCAGTCCAATGACATTTTTCTTTTCCAGATACTTTCAATAATACTACTCCTCCTGGATATCCATCTTTGAAAATATTCAAATAGATGTTTCCTAAGTTTATGTTAAGAAATACATCATACCTGTAATGATTTCTCCTGCAAAATAGAAGGGTTTATCAGTTCTGATATATACCCCTCCAAAATCTGAGCCTTATTAATTTCCCATAAAATCGTTTAATATTGAAATCCATATAGTACATTGTTTCTTATTAAAGAATGAAATACAATATTGAGTATGTACAAATATTACAATAAAAACTAACAAAATAATCAATTTTTCATCCTAGTTTATAACCATTATCTCCAATATTTTTCAGATATTTATTTTTGAACACTTTTTGTATATAATTGGGCAACCAAAATTGACTAGCCTTGATGATTTTATGGTAACTCTTTTTTCATTTTTAAAGCCAATTCAAAAGAACCTTCTTTTTGATCCTAATAAATCATTGTAATTCTTGATTATGTTATGCTTCCATATTTTTCATTCATATCTTATATTATATTATCCTATAGTCTTGCCCAATCTCACTTCGACCTCTTGATAAGTTAATATCAACAGGAATCTTAAATTCAAGTTGGTTCTAAATATCTGTAGATATTTTGCTTTTCTAAAATTTTTCGGCACTTATGAAGCTGCTTTATTAGGAGAATAATCATTTTAAAAATCATCAGAATCACTATCATTATAACCATTTGTTTTCTTGCAATATTTTTATTCTAATTATTCTAGATATGTTTTGGTGTCTATCATTTAATGATTGAGTTTCGAATTTGTGAATTTCTAATTGGTAAAGTTTGTTAATATATTTCCATAATCATATGATCCCACTCGTTATACATCTTTAAACTATTGTATGTCCCATCGTATGAAGATAATGCTCTGCTTTCAGTCATTTCAGTTAAATTAATATTATTTCTCTTTTAATGTTAGATATTAATATTGCTGCATAAATTGAATTATTTTACACCATTACTTATCTATTCTAATTAACAATGTAAATAAAAATTAATGATCCATTTTTCTAATTATTAGTTACTCTTTTCATTAAATTCTTTTCATAATAATGGTTATAAATTGTAAAAATTTAAATAATTATTTATGCTCATTAGAAATGCTGTGAAGAGAATTGTTTAAAATTTATTCCATAATAAATAATCATTCCTACCTATAAAATAATAGGTGTATTTTCCAACTTTAACATTGATTCCATCATATGGTTTTTTTTTCAATGGCAAACATGATAAGTATATTTTAATGTTATATTATTAGAGATGAGAAATAAACTTAAATTGACAATTTGTTTATTTAAATGGAAGATTGTGAAAATGAACATTAATAAATGGATATGTTAAGAAAAATAATTGGGATCAGGGAAGAAATGGATAAGTCAGAATAAAAGAAATGTGTTTCATTACTATTAGACAAAATAGAGTATGCAAGATATCTGATTGAAAATTAATAAATGGAGGATAACTTAGTGTAGGAAGTGCTTGTTGATGATTTTTTGAATAATGTACATTACAACAATATTGATTTGTCTAAATATCCTACAAATTTTAACTAATTTTTATGGCATAATTTAGTAATTGGAATAATTCCTATCAAATATGCTTAACAACATGATGATGTAGAATTTATAGAGATTGAATAATGGTTAAAGTATTATAATTAAATATTTTGTAAGATAGTATAAAGAATCTGTAGTGTTTATTAAAAATTATCTAGAAAATAATTTTGACGAGATTGGGGAGAATGAAGGATACTTAACAAAAGAGTAAGGATAATCATAATATTAATACAATATGGCATTCTATTATGAAATGAAAGCAAAATTATTGATAGAATAAGATTAAATATAATAAGGAATTAAACTTTATGAAGCAGCTTTGTAGGAAACAGAGAAATTTATGGAAATAGTTAAATAATGTAAAATTAAGAATTTAACTAGTATGCAAACATGATAATCCAGAAGTGGCTAATGAAGCAGAAAAGCGAAGGGAAAAAGGAATTGCTAAATTTGCATAAATATTTGAAGATTTAGGGAGGGTTCAAATATAAATATCAGAATTTTTAGCTGCAAGACCTTATTTTGAAAAAGCAGTTGAACTTAATTTATAGGTTTTTGGAAAACATTCTATTTAATATGCATAAAGTTATTGTTAATTAGCTTCAACATATTAAATGATAGATTTACCAAAATGTGAAGATATGTTAAAGGATTTTCATGAATATTTAGAAAGCTTTCATTAAGACACAATATATCTAGAAGTTACTATGAATTATTTTTGCATTTTAGAATGTTAAGATAGAGGAACAGAAGAATTATTTATTAAGATTTAAGAAATGAGAGAGAAATTTGATATAGAAAATGATTTTTTGATTGTTGAATATGATATTTAAGCTATTAAATTTGTGATCAGAAATGGTTAATTTAAGTAGAGTTTATTTGATCTTTTTGAAGAATCTATTTAATTATTGGATTCGTTTGATAATCCAAATATAAAGGCTGAGAGATTGTTATTTTTAAATGAATTGGCTGACAAAGTTTTATAACCAAATAACGTATTGTATGAATCAATTTTGGAATAATTATTGGATGGATATAATGATATTGGTTATATGGTTGAGACTGATATATTGTAGTATAATATAGATAGATAGAAGGCATTTCTTTAATTTAGATTAAGAGAAGCACTTTTTAATTCACCAGAAGAAAGTTTAGAAATTTTCATTTAATTTGTATCAATTATACCTATTCTATAGTTTGCACATTGGATTGAGAAGTAAGAATTTTTTGAAATGTTATTTGAAGATACAGATGAAATTATATAATAAGTACTAGATTATAAAATGCTTACAGTTGCTCATAAATTAATTAAAACTATTATAGATATACTGAAAGAAATTTAATAAACTCAAAAAATTGAATACATAGATGAAGCATTGAATCATTATAAAGAAGAAGCTTAAAATATATATAATTAAATTACTGGGAAGTGAATATTTTGTTAATTTGTATATATGTAATTAATAAATGCTCTTTTTATTTAATACTGTAAATTAGTATAAAGATTTTTAATACATAAAAGCTCTTGTGTACTCTATATATATCTAAAGTTATTAATTATTATAAAAAGTGAATTTATTATAGTAAATATTAATAAAATTATAAACTTTTTAAAAATATGTCATTGCTTTTATTAAATACTAAAAAGGTATAAGAAGTAGAATTAAAGTTTACATCAATTTACTAATATTAATATAGTTACATAAAATATTAATTGCATTTAAGTAATTGTACATTATTACTCAAACGTTCCATTTTATTAATTTTTAATAACTATAAGTCATATTTTCAAATTTCATTCTTGTACAGAAACAACATCAGTTTATAAATTTAAGATTTTTTTCATTATATATTATATTAGAATGTTTATTTTAAAGTATCTAAACAAATAATAATAAATAATATATTGTGTGTTTTGTTTTAAAGATAAATGAAACAGAATAGATCAGCTAAGTTCTTTTTGAAGATACTGTAAAGCATCCTATTCTGAGGTGTTCTCGACATTTTCATAATAAGTCCAAAAGTCTTCCATTATAGAAAAGTTTAAATCATTTATATTCTAACTGTCCTTTAAGTATTTGATGGTGATATAAATTTAAACTATGGAATTAATTGTTGGTTGATTTGATAAAATCTGAAAAAGTTAATCAATTGGATTTTTTAAATTAGAAACTAACTTATTCTTAATTTCTTTATAGAAATCCTCTAAGCCTAATAAATCTTATTAAAGTAATGATTAAAATATTTGATAGTTTTCGGTAGATTTATATAAATTTGCTTAGACAGCACTTAATGGTGAAAGTTTTTGTAATTTTTGAATTGATACTAAAGCCTGATTTAAAATTTCTGCAGTAATGTTATAGGTAATATTATAATCAATATCTGGAATAACTTAATTTAATCTATAAACTCTCATTGCTACTTTGTCTAAGAAAAATATTTATTCATGAAAATAAAATAGAATATCCTCAATTTAGTTAATTTATAATTGTGTTTATAACCTTTTTTTAGTATAAAAATAAATACTTATGATTTAGATTAGACATCATTTCATTTAAGATTTATTTTTATTCTTTATCTTTTTCTTCACTTTATTTTTTTATATCATCTTCTGTTAAGATTTAAGAAACCAATGACATTACTTTTTTACTCTTAAATGGCTATACTTTTATGAGAGATACTTTTTGAATGACCATCTATTAAATAAATACTGATGAAGATATCATTTAATGATTTTAATTAACTTGGGGTTAATATTGAATTTTTATTTGTGGTAATTAAAATAATTCTTCCCATCCTATTCTATCTTTACTTTATTTTTTAAGCATTCTTTATAGCAATTAAATCATAAAATCAGATCTCTTAGGAGTTTAAGGAATATTCAAAACATTATTGACAATATCTTAAAAAGCTGTTTCTCTATCATACTTTTTATTGTGAATCAGAAATGGATATTTATTATAGAGCATCCTATATAATATTATGCCAAGACTCCACATATCAATTTTAGGATCTGCTGTTGCTTCTTCTTGAATCATTTCTGGTGCCATATATAGAGGAGTGCCTTTAAATGATATTGTGAGTTTATCAATTAGAGTGTTCACTATTTTTGCAAGACCAAAATCAGTTATTTTATAAAATCGATCATGAATCATAATATTTGCTGGTTTCAAATCTAATTTCATGATTTTTTAATGATAGTACCTCTATGAATAATATTTTACATAAACAATTCACGATAGCCACTACAAAATTAACCTAAGAAATCCATAACTTCAGCTTCAGACCAAAATTTATTTTTCATTTTATCTTCCAAAGTTCCACCATTGCAATATTCCATTATAATGTAACAGGCTTTGGTTGATTGCAATTTCTTCCTCCTGTGGATGATCGAAAATTAAATTACTTGTATTAAACAAGGTTCTAATGATCACTTTAAAATTATTCTAAAACTGTGAGTTCATGTTATAATGATTCCAATTTACTTTGTGTTCCTATTTCCATTATTTTAGCAACTAATTGCTCTTCTCGATTGTCAAGATCATAGGCTCTCACAACTTTACCAAATGATCCTTGTCCCAAAATATCCTCTGGCTCAAGAGAAATCACATATGATGACCCTTGTAATCTTTTAATTCTTTTCTTCATCCTATTTACTTATTTCAGATTTAAATTAATGATAATTCAATTCTATATATATATAGTATGATGGCATGGTGGACTTAAGATATTATTTTTATTAAATTTATAGCCTATGTCTTAGTATAGGCAATTTAATGAGGGGGAGTTCCCGACTAATAACAATCCATCAATCATTACAGGATTTTAAATATTACATTAGAGTGTTGATTTGGGATTAAGACAAAGTCAAGATGTTCGAAAAAGTTCTGTAAAAGCAGCAGCATTAGTTTCAAGATAAAGTTAAATGTATTCATAAGCAAAAGTAAGGGTTGTTTTAATGTTAAGGAATAAGGAATTGCTTTGAATGAAACAATTGTGAAATATGATGCTCCTACAAACAATAAGTAAGATCTATTGAAAAAAGCATAAAACAAAGGAGAAGAGTATAGAAACATGGATGAACATAAAATTGATGTGATAGCATTATCATAAAGGTAAGTGAATTGTAATTGACTAAAACTAGATTTGAAACTTCTTTAACAGATGGATTAACTTAAGATTAGGCTTAAGCAAAGAACCAATAATATGGTGATAATAAATTGACAGAAAAAAAAAAAAAACCATGGTGGATTAAGATGCTTCTTGAAATGGTTCAACCATTTTCAATATTGTTATGGATAGCATCTATTATGTGTTTTGTGTTATATGGGGTGAATACATAGGCATTAGGTGCGGAATCAAATTTATGGCTTGGTAATTATCTATATCTTATAGTGAATAGCAATTATTCTAATAGCCATTATTATATTAACAGGCTCGATAACATACAATTAATCTGCAAAAGCTGATGCATTAATGGAAGGGTTTAAGAATTTCCTTCCATAGAAATGTATAGTAATTAGAGGAGGAGAAAAAGTGGAAGTCCCTGCTGAGAAACTTGTTCCAGGAGATATTATTGAAATAAAGATGGGAGATAAAATTCCTGCAGATGTTAGGATTATATAATCAAGAGAAATGAAAGTTGACAATTCTGCTTTAACAGGAGAATGTGATCCATTACTTAGAGTAACAGAACTCACTAGTGAAAATCCTTTAGAAACAAAGAATCTAGCATTTTTTGGTACTTTGTGCAAGGAAGGATCAGGAAAAGGTTTAGTAATTTAAATAGGTGATAATACAGTAATGGGTCAAATAGCAGACTTAGCTACAGGTGGAGAAACACCAGAAACACCTTTAAATAAAGAATTAAAGAGATTTGTGATTCTGATATCTTGCATAGCAGTAGGATTAGGAATCTTATTTTTGATATTGTCATTAGTTGTAGAAGATGCATCTGTTGACACAGCAGTAGGTTAAGCAATAGGAATAATAGTGGCAAATGTACCAGAAGGTTTATTGGGATGTATAACAGTATCTCTGGCTATTACAGCAAAAAGATTAGCTGATAAATAAGTGTTAGTTAAAAATTTAGAAGCAGTAGAGACTCTTGGATCAACAAGTTGTATATGCTCTGATAAAACAGGAACTTTGACATAGAATAAAATGACAGTTGCAAATGTTTGGTATGATGGATTAAAGAGATTAGCTTTGAATAAACTTAAACATGGAAGGAATACTGAATATGAATATGATAATAATGATCCCACTTTTAGAGACCTACATGATTGTGCAATAATAACAAGTGAAGCTAAGTTTAACATTTAAGCTAAAGATAAGGCTACTGTTAATTGGTTAGATACACCAACAATTGGAGATGCATCAGAAACAGCATTAATTAAATTCTTTTAACCAATTGAAGATATTGAAAGTACTAGATAAAGAAGACAACTTGTTGAATTATCAGATAAATCTTTAGCAAAAATGCCATTCAATTCCACTAATAAATTTTCATTATGTATTGTGAATTGGGAGACTTAAGATTCATATTATTGTGTATATATAAAAGGAGCACCAGAGAAGTTATGGACATTTTCAAATTATTTATTAATAGAAGGTAGAAATCAACCAATAGATGAATAGATAACACAAAAATTCAAGTCAGTCAATGTATCATTTGGTAAAGGAGGTGAGAGAGTATTGGGATTTGCAAAACTTCATTTACCAAGAGCTGAATTTCAGAAAGGTTATAAGTTTAATTTAAATTCAATTGAAACATTGAAATTCAAATTGGAAAGTTTTACTTTCTTAGGTTTATTATCATTAATGGATCCACCAAAAGAGACAGTGCCATAAGCAATAAAAAAATGTTAATCTGCAGGTATAAAGGTGATTATGGTAACAGGAGATCAACCACCAACAGCAGGAGCAATAGCGAAATAGATAGGAATCATCACAGGAAAGACAGTGGATGATTTATTAGATGAAAATCCATTGATGTCTTACGATGAAGCCTTTAGATTGGCACCTGCAATTGTAATTCATGGAGACATGATAGTATAAGCAATAGAGGAAGAGAATTAGAATGGAGAATATTTGCCTGAAGAAATGAATGACAGAAGACTTAAAAGTTGGTGTAGTAAACCTTAAGTTGTATTTGCACGTACATCTCCAGCATAAAAGCTTATGATTGTAAGAGCCTGTCAATACATAGGACATGTTGTAGGAGTAACAGGAGATGGTGTAAATGATTCACCAGCTATTAAATAAGGAGATATTGGTATTCCAATGGGAATTAGTGGTTCTGATGTTACTAAAGATGCTGCTGATATGATATTATTAAATGATGATTTTGCATCTATTGTTGATGGTGTTGAAGAAGGTAGAAAAATATTTGACAATCTTAAAAAAACAATTGTCTATCTACTTACTTCAAATATCACAGAAGTCTTTCCATATGTTGGTGAAATTGCTATTGGATTACCATTACCTTTAAGCAATGCCTTTATTCTTACTATTTGCATTGGAACTGATATTTTACCTGCTATTTCATTTGCATATGAAGAAGCTGAAATAGATATCATGACTCGTAAGCCAAGAAAGAAGGATGATCATCTAGTATCTTTAAGATTAATTACTCATGCATACTTATTATAAGGAATCATTGCTACTTCTGCTGGTTTCTTTAGTTATTTCAGTACTATGAATGAATATGGATTCCCTCCATAGTTACTTCTTAATTTAATGAATACTCCATACTAAAAAATTCCATGGCCATCTATTACTTTAGCTAATGGAAAATCTTATACTCCACCTCCAACCACTTGGGTATGGGACTTACCAAATATGAATAAGTAAATATTTATTCTTACTTTTAGTCCTTTTTTAACTACTCTACCTTATAGCCCTGATTGGTAATAAGCTCCTATTCTCGTTCCAGATGGATAGGAATATAATTCAAATATTGGCTTCTAAAAAACTCCACTTAATTGGATTAATCCTGAAATTATTTACTATGATTTAAGATACATCTATGCCCAATATAATTCTGTATATTAAAGATGGTTTCCAATCTTTGAAGAATGGTAAAATTAAAATTCAGATAACCTTTGTCGATATTTTGATAGATCTGATTCCTTACTTCAAGACAATTCATATCCCATTAATACCAATGCTTGTTTTAAAACTGCTGCTCTTAAATATGCTTAAACCTCATATTTTGTTGCAGTAGTACTTGTATAATGGTCTAATGTTTTCTCTTGCAAATGTAAATTTCTATATTTTTTAATTTAGAACGTAAAATGTCATTGATTTATTCTCCAATTAATGTAGTTATGTTTTATGGTGTCCTACTTGAAACAATTATTTTTATTTTTATTGTCTATATACCAGGAGTTAATACATGGTTTGGTGCTAGACCAGTTGATATTTTAAATTTAGGGTAATTAAAAAAATTAATTATTAGAATGCCTGGTCTCCCATATTCAATGTGTTTATTTTGTTGGGAAGAATTAAGAAAATACTTCATTAGAAATTTTGCAAAACCTAATAAATATGAACCAAATTTCTTTGAAGCAAATTCATTATGGTGAATGTAATAATTTTCATTAATAATTAATAATAATTTTCATAAAGTTGTTTTATTCCATTTCTGTTTAAGATATACTAAAAGTAAACCTAAAAAAAATTGGTGATGATTCAATTTTGATATATTGTTGCGAAATTATTAGTTGAAATTTTGAAGGGTAATAAAAAATAACCTTCTTTACTGATCAATCTAGAAAGGCCATTATAATTTCAATAGAATTGAAAATGATATTCCTAATTAAATCAGAATTATTTCAAGATTAGTTAATTAGCATAGTCATAAAAACTAAGTATCTAGACAATGACTCTAGATTAATGTTTCCTTCAATTCTAATATTTTTTGAAAGTTAGAAATACTGCCAATATATTTACAACTAAGTTATTTGGGAGAACCTTACTATAATTAAGGGAAATTACAACACCTTTTTACCAAAATAACACATTTATCTCATGAATTTTGGAAAATAAGAAAAAATGTTTTCTAATATAACAAAATTTAGGAGTGATATAGTTATAAAATATAATCATTCTTCCTAATGTAATTTTTATAAAAATAGAGATGGACCTCCATACTTTTCAATAAGTTTCTCAAAATACACAGCCCTTTCGGCAGACATTGATCGTATCCTTTATTTAATATTATTATTTGATTTAAATTATTTAAAATTTTATCTTATGCTTCTACTTTATTCTTATTAATATTTATTTAAAATATAATCTACTCTCTCATTATAAGCTTTAATTATGTAATCTAGATTAAATTATGTAAAAAAGGAACGCATAATACTCATTCTCTCAAATTCATCTTCTTGTTAAAGTTACATTTGTTTGGATTAATCAACTATTTCGAAACCTGCTAAAGTTGGTTCCTCTTCATTATGTCTAATATTTAAATATTTATATAATACTATTATAATTAAATTAACCTATCTTCCTCTTATTATTCCTCTGAAGCATAAATTAACTTTATTTCATTAGCAACTTCATTTGTGAGAGAGAGACAACCTCTAGAATTATATTTAATTTTCTCATGCCTTTTATAATTTTTATTAACTTTCTTTTAATCTAACTGAAATTCTTATATTAATTCTTATTTTCTATCATATTAAGTAATAAAATGTAATTTTGGACATTTGTAAGCAAAGTGATCAATTTATTAACAACCAAAACAAGGTAAATCAAGAGGAGTAAAATCATCATTGAGTTCAATAATATGTTTATTCATTTGAAAATATTCATTTTAAGTTTGAAATTTCTTTAGAAGATCTAAGAATTTCTTTTTCTTTAATTTCTAAACATATACAAAATCTAAAGTATAAACAGAAGCACTTCTAGATTTATTACTAAAAAAACCTAATTCTCCAAAAGTTGAACCTTTATCTAAAATTTTTAAACAAGTAAAAGTTTTTTGTATACATAACATTACTTTACCTTAATTTAGAAAATATAAACATCTTTCATCTAAATTTTAACCATTTTCCTTTTCTAATGGATCATCTCCCTCCAAAAATATGCATTCTTCAGGTCCAAATATTTATTCTTCTAATTCAAATGGTAATTGGAGTAATAATTCCTTTTCAAATTTATTCTATTTAAAAATTTTAGAATCATTTATCAAATCAGTATTAACTGCAGCTAATACTTCAACTCTTAAAGATTAAGATAAAACTTCCAAAGCTTCTTTCTCATTAACTTATGTTGATTCTTTCTCATATTTATATTCTAAATATTTCCTTACTCTTGCTTATAAATCCTTAGGAATATCATTTGATTTTAAGAATTGATTAGCTTGACCCATCTTTTATCTAATTATTTTTTCATTGTAATCCATTGAAACAAATATACCACCTATACTATTCATTATATATGCAAATATACAACAGGCTAACAACATAACAACAATTCCAAATATTTTTTCTATTGATGTTACTGGAGTTATATCCCCATAACCAACAGTTGTCATTGTTGCAGTTGCCCAATAAACCGATGCAATATATTTTACATACCAATCATTATCTTATATTCCTTAAGATGTTAACCAATTGTTATCGCCTGATAAATTTTCTTAATCAGCTATAAAATGCCAAATGCAAGCTAACCAATGAGCAACAAAAAGCATTATAAAAGTTAATTTTATAACTTTATATAATGATATCATAGAATTGGAGAGATCAACATAATCTTCTAATTTAGAAAATATTTTTTTAAGCTTCAATACTCTTAGTAATCTTACAACCTTTATGAAGCGAAAGAATTTTAAAATTCTTAATAATTTTAATGTATTTGCTATCTATTGCTATTATTATTATTTATCTCTTGCATTCTATTCTTAGGTTTCATCAATTTCATCTGAATGTAATATTTCTTATGTAGAAGCATTAATAATCAAATCAAATGGGAATGTTGACACTATTTTTTATAATAATAATTATAATTTACAAAGATCAATCCAAAACCAAGCCTTTAAGTAATTTTTGGCTATTAATTTTCTATCATAAATGTACTATCCTTTTTATTAATATGAAGTATTAAAATTAATCAAAATGTCTAAACTAAATATAGTTATTGATGCAAAATTAAAGTTATCAAAAAAATCAGATTCTATTGTAAAGCTAATATCCAGTGGTAAAATTAAAATTGCAAAAAATATAACTATCATAGTGAATAAGTCCCAAAGAATTCTGAATTTATCCTCAGGTTTGAAAACTTAAACATTAAACTTATAAATTTGAACAGGTTTCTTCATCATCATAACTGAATGTCTTTTAAAACCATTTTCTATGGCTGTTTATATTCGTTAATTTATTTCTTATCTATATGTTGTAATTTATGCTTAAACTAAGTCATGTCCATTATCATTAGCTAAGTCATTTAATATATTTAATTATCTTTCATCAAATAATTAATTGATATCCTACAACTCTTCCCTACTATCATTCTTATAAATTTTTTTAGAAATTAAAGTCTTTCTTAAGTCACCTGCTTTAGCTGTCAACATTCTCTCTTCTTCTAGCTAGACAGATTGATATTTATTATCCTCTATAATGATAGAAGATTAATTCATATATATATATAAAAATAATATACACAAATCAAATTCCATTAATAATTTTTTTTCAACTTTAAAAGAAAGGTATGAAAATTTGTAGAGTTTATTATTAAATATATTTCTTATATGATTGTCATTTATTAAAAATAGTTGCTAATAAATTCTAATCTATATTTGAAATATTTTACTCCTTCTATTATATTCTTTGATTTCTTACAAATTAAAAAATAAAATTATATAAGTTTAATTATTTTAGTACAAATAATGAAAGGTGTTTTATATAATCAATTTTAAATTATGATAATAAATATTTACATTAGATTGAATAAAGTAATATACTCAATTTAATAAATTAAAAATTTGAGAATCATATCATTTGATATTTTTTTTCTATTTATATTTATTTTGATAAAATCGATTCCTTCCAAAGTAATCTAATTTTGATTAATAGTCATTGATTACCATAAGAACCTATGAAAATATTTCAAATAAAAAATTAAATTCTGTATATACAAATTGTACAAAAAATTTCATTAATTTTAATTCTTTTTACAGTTCTCATTGTCTTCTCATTTATTGATTTTATAAGAAACCTTTCATTTATTTCAAGAACTTTTCATCATTACAATTCATTTCGAATGATTAATTAGAAGAAATTGATTAAGTTTTTACAAAATCTTAATTCTAAATTTTTTCCTATTTAATTTTATCAAATATCTTTTTCCATTCCTTCTTATCTACATTTTCCATATAGACTGTTGAATGGATTTTCATATCTGTTAATTTTTATCTTAGTGGTTAAAAATTTGAATATTCTGCCTACATTTCAGAATATCCAAAACTTATTAGACTTGTTCTTCTAGAGGCTTATCGAACAAATTATTGATTAGATTTAATTGGGCTATTACTTTCTAATTATGTTATTAATTAGAAATCCTATTTTAATTCTTAACCTTAAATTTAATTTTATTCTTCTTCTTCTTCTAATTGAGTACCATCATCACAATATCTATGAATAAAGAATAATTAACTCATCAACCCTTAAGGTATTAAACACATTTTTAAATTATTTGATAAGAATAAAGCATTCTCTAAACTATGTCTTTAATCTTCTTTTTACAATTCTTCTTAAGAATTTTACATTATCATAACTTATTTCTCAATATTTAGAGTTTCGTTAATCTAAAGGTTAGATAACTATTGTTATAGTTTAGATTATAGTAAATAAGCAATTTCCTTATGACTCCTATCTAAAACAGTTAAACATTTAGGACAGCATTATGTTAATGCTCCTATTTGAAGGATTATTTTTTATATAGAGATAATGGATTCATCTTATATTTATTCTATAATTGATTTAATAATCCAACTATCTTCTTGAAAGAGATCTTAAATTATTGAGATTAATAATGTTATTTCTGAATGAGAAGATGTTATATCTATATAATTATTCCACTATCTAAAGAGATCATGAATATCCCCTTACTTCAGTAACTTCTCAAAATCTAAACATAGAGACTTATTTTTATCAATTAGTGGAAATCTAACAATAACCGAATGATTTTAATCCTAACTTAAAAGTTTTATATTACATTTTAAAATGTGATTTTTAATGATGCCACCAACATATTTGATTTAGTATGTTCTAATTATTTAGTTTTTCTTTAAATTTCATAGTTTTGTTAAAGTTTTTAAAATTTATTTAAATCACTTCTGATAAGTTACACATTTTTCTTGTATTTATTCCTTCTATTGATTTCATTGACTAAAAATTTTATTAGGTTTTCATCAGTTTTTTCTTCAATAATTCTTTATTAAGAATTACGTAAAATTGACATTTGGAGGGTTTCCGAGATGTCATTGGTATAATTATCAAAATATTCTATAAAATAGTGAATTATATACTTTCTTTATTGTAAGTTAAACAATTTAGATAAGATGTGAGTAAAACTGGGTTACTTTGATCTGGATAGAATTTGTGGTAGAGAATGAACAAATATTCTAATTGAAGAATTAGCTCCATAAGTTCTTTGGTTTCATCTTCATCAAATCCAGGAGCACTTCTACTAAAGGTTTAATAGATAGCATTGGTTGATTCATGATTTTTGACTTATAAAAAACTCTTTGCCCTTCTAAATTTAGAAATTTTATCTATCGTTTTTCCTTCTTGTGACTTTTAAAAATTGTATATAGTCTTATTTAAATTGTAAGCAAAGTCATCGAAATCAATAGAGTTCAATTTGTATTGTGAATGGCATCTGCATGCTTTGAATTCTACGAAATCAGCATGTGCCATCATACCAAATTTATTAATATTGAAAAAAATTTCAAATTATACAATCCTTTAATTCTCAATTAATACGCAATATTATTTCATATGAAAGAATTCTAATTTGTATTTGGTTTTGGTTCACTATATTTAGATATATTATATTTATGTTTATTTTATTTTCATTAAAAAAAAATGGAAAAAAATCTAATATATTCAAATTGTCATCTTTGCTTTATTATTTTAATTCTTACTCTAATTATATTGGAATTTCTTATTTTACTTTTTCTTTATTTTATTTGTTTTCAATTTCATTAATTACTTAAAACTAATTTGATAGTTCTACTTTTTACGTTGTAGAGATTCATAAAAATAGAAGAAATTCAATTTTAAAAATTGCATTTAATAATTCAATAATCTTATAATTAGTCGTACATTATAACTCATAGGTTATATCACTTGATTCCCTTAATCTAAATAAATAAATACTTTCTCTTTTTTATGTAATCGGCGATCAAAAAATTTATTATATTTAAAACTACTTTATAAAAACTTTATTTTTATATATCAATTATTTTATATGAAATTGAGAGTATAATTATTCTTTAATGAATAGAACACTTTCTAATTTTATTTTAAAATCAATATTTTTGAAGTTACATATACTTTTCCCATTTTTTTAAATTATATTTGAAATCCCAATTAAGTACTCTATTAAAAAATTGATGATTTCATAGAATAATTGATGTTAAATAAAGGATTAACTTCTTGTTTAGTATATTCTCATTTTTCTTTAACTTGTTCTTTAATCATTCTATTGGATTCCTAATATGATTTTTAATATAAACAAATACTTATAAAGTTTAAAAAAATAAATATATAATAAGTTATATTGAGAATCAGTTTTCGATTAAAATTCAAAGAACACAAAATTTGAAAATAATATATTTGCAAAAATGGAATGAATTAATAATTGTGTAAATTATGATTGAAATAGCAAAATTTGCATTTTCATTATAATCAATATTTATTTCGAAATGATGTTTTATGTACATCTTCTCGTAATTAAGTTTACAATTTGATAGGATAACAGTTATCTGTATTTTTATCTGGCTTTGCAATACTTTTTGTACTACTGTTTAATGTGCTTCGATATGAATTTAGAGTTATTTGATTAAATTGATCTGCCGATTCTTCAATTCTTAATCTATAAGTTCGAGGTTCAATAATATTAATATTTTTAATTGGAATAGGAATATTAAATTTTGCTGGTTATTATTACATATGCAAATTTTTTATTTTATTTATTTTTTATGTAGAATGAATACTTTTCCTTTGAGTAATTTAGATACTACTTTATATTTGAGGTTTATTTGATGATAAGAGTTTCTAGATCTACTAAAATAGGAAAAAGAATAATTACAATAAACTTATACCTATTACAATTATTCATTTATTGTAGGAGCTGAAACTGCATGTTTCTGTCTTTCTTTATTGGTTATAATAGTACGAGATACAATTTTATATTTTAACATTGCAGGATCTATCTTTGGTGCTAATTTCACTCCTTTATTAGGCATAAGACTATATACCTTCATTTTTCTGACCATAAAATTACCTACTTAATTATTTATAATAGTCATCATCATTATTATTTTTAATAGTATTTTCATTATGATTCATTATATAAGAATCTTCTTTTTCTAACATAAAACTTACAAATCCATCCTGCTATTAATCTTATTATTTTAGCATTAATTAATTTATATTAATAAAAACAATATAATTATATAAACAAACTTATCATTTGAAATGAATTCCTTAAGCATTCATAGCGCAAAGTAATTAAAGAAAATCATCATTATCCATTTTAACTGGTCTCTTTAAGAACATATCATTAGATTTCAATATTTCATTTATTTTTATTCTGAATGGATTTTATGTAGTTTATTGTTTCTCTTGCTATTAATTATTATCTTCATCATCTTCTGATTCAGATTCATCATCTTTTTATTTATCTCTTTTATCCTTTTTATCTTTTTTCCCTTTCCCTTTGACATTCTCCTCTTCCATAATAGTTGAGATTAATTATTTGACATTATTTGCAGGATCATTCACTTTAATTCCTTCTTGTTCAATAATATTAAAATTATGTTCTAAAGTTTTAAGTACAGATTTGTTTTTGAATATGGCAGATAATTGTTTATTCTTTCTATTGAAACAAATTCTTAATAAACCATCCCATTCAATATAATTAATATTAGGAATAGGATTCTTTGGTTCTATTCTAACAACTGATGATTCTACTTTAGGAGGAGGTTTAAAATTATTTTTCCAACTTTCATCAAATGATCAACTCTTGATAACATTTAAACATTTGCAGATAATCTACAATATAATTCATTTCCAGGTTTAGCAACTAATCTAAATGCAAATTCCTATTAGAACATTAATACTGCACATCTCCAAAGAGGTCTTTAAGCCAATAATTTAAAAACTAAAGGAGATGATATTTAATAAGGGACATTTGCTACACATAAATCAAAAAAAGGTAATTCTGCTGTTAAAAAATCACCTTAGATTAATTTAAACTTATCTGAATATTAAGAATACTTAAATCTTTTAGTCAATTCTATAATCATTCGAGGATCAATTTCAACACAAATTACTTATTTAGCTCTTTATAATAACAATTCTGTCAAATTACCTGTTCCTGGTCCAATTTCTAATACTATATCTGTAGGTCGTATTGCAGCCTTGTCTACTATCATCTATAAAATCTATTGATTTATAAGAATGTGTTAACCAAATGATTTGTTAAAAACCATATTTGATTTGCTTACTGTGTTTTTCATCTGAATTAAAAATAAAACAAATTTAATATAAATTAAAATGAGCATATGAATTTAATTCAATTATAAAGTTAAATAGCTCAAATATTTTTTTTTAAATATTTTCTGAATTCTAATTTATCAATTATTTTGTGAATCATAATTCTACTAGATGTTTATGATAATATCAAACAGAAAAAAAAGATTAAAAAATACTATATCTAAGTAATATAATGATCCAAGCAAAGCAGAAATTTTTTCTAATTCAAAGTAATCCCTATATTGTAAAACATGATCATAAATAAAGCTAAACATTACACCTAAATTAGTAATAATTGATACATTCACAAAGTTAAAGAAAATGTTCGATAACATTTTTTCTGCATATTTCTTCTAATATATCCTATAATAAAGTAAATCAATTGGTTCAATTAAATACTTAGTTTTTCCTATTTCTTAAAGAAAATCTAATTCACCATCCTCCATCTTTCATTTTTATCTAGAAATCTTCCTAAAAAATTTCTTGTCTCATAATATTAATCTTTTTTACCTGAGTGCAGTATACATAAGGATTTTAATATAATAGACATTATAATACAGATTATATAAATATTCCTGGCTTGTTATCCATTAAATTCTTTAGTTAAATAAAGTCAAATTCTCATAGAATAGTTATGCTAATTACGAATCTATTTTTATTGGATGTTGTTGGAATATTTTGAGAGAGATAATTAGGCAAGAATTGAAGATAGAGCAAAAGAAGTTAGAGTTAGAGAGAGAAATTTAATTGAAAGAGACATTAAGCTAAATGAGTTATAAAGAGAATTTGATATAAAGAAACCAAATAAAGAATTGAAGTAGAAGAATAGTTTAGTATCTCTTGAACATCAATAGAATATATTAAAATGTTAAAATTAATTATTTATTTTGTATTATATTCTATATCAGTAATCTACAGAACTCTGATCAGAATTAATTCTCAATGGTGGATTTATAAGTAGAAGCATCTTTAAATATTAATATTGATGGGTTTGTTAAAAAAGGACTTTTTTAAGTGACAAAAAATTTAAAAGCATTCAAAAATGAAGGAGATGTGGGTTTGATATGAAAATTGAAAGATAATGAAAAGAGAATTGTTATTGATAAATTATAGAGTGGAAGAGAAGGCAAACACAAAAATTGTAAGAAAAGAGAAGAAAAATGTGATAAGAAAGGCCAGCCATCTGAAGAATTCTAAGAATTTAAATTGAAAAAGAGGCTTCAACAGCAGGAGTAGAGTGGAATTCATCGCCATAAGGCTGTGAAACTTTTGGCCATTTGAAATGGAGACGCTGACGCTGTCATCAAATGGGTAATTTAAGTTAAACCACAAACCAAAGCTGAAACATAAACTTTGTAAGAACAATAAGTTTGAAAAAACTCAAAAAATAAGGGAGGGAGAGTCAGATATATGATACATATATATATATAAAGAACATATATACAAATAGAACAATATTTCTTAAAGCATAAATTAAAAAATTATATTATTAACTTATTTCAGATGAAATACTCCATCAAAGCCTTATTTTGATAAACTAAGTCACTTTTATCAAATTTAATTTGAGTAGAATTTGTTTCAATTTTATGATATAACTAACTTTCATCTTGTTCTTTGTGATTATTTTAATTGATTTTTAATAGATCAGTTATTATTTATTATTACTTTTGATTCAATTAGGATATAAGTTATTTATGATGATTGTTTAGAGGTTATCTTTTTAATATACAATCAATTAATAAATAGAGAATTTATTTTGTTTCATTTTAATGATCCATTCTTTATTAAAATTATGAAAGAAATATGTCTTCACTCCTTAAATAAGTTTACCTTTTGTCATTTAATCTGAGTCTATCCTCTTTACTTAAATATTCTTTTAAAACTGATTGCTTTGTATTTTTGATGATTTAATTAATAAAATTAACCCTTTTTATTTGAAGTCATTTAATATCTCATAATTGTATCATTTTATTACTTAAAAATATAATAATAATTGGTATTTCAACCTCACTAACATTTATTCAATAAAATTAATTATTAATTTAAAGATTATTAATTGAGTATAACAATAATTTATTCACATATTAAATCCGATTATATATTCATCTGAGAGACAACAATTAGTAAGTTTAATATCATCTTTTTCATTAGAAAAGGACCCAGGCCAATATTAATTAGCTGATTTATCTTAGTTTAATAATCCAATTTTTTTATAAATCTTTGCTATTAGTTAGGAACAGAAATAAGTTGGATCTTCATGTTAATTTTATGAAGTCATAATTATAGATTTGTCTTGTAATAATTTTCTAAAACTTAATTGATATTATCTCCCAACATTTTCTTTTACAAATTTTTCAATTTATGATAAAAAGTCAACATTTCTAATTAATTAAAGTTATCGATATACTACCCTAAAATAAACAAGAAAACTTGTACATTGAATATAATTCGTACCATAATTAATTAGTCATAGAATCCCAATCAAATATTCCAACTCCATTCTAATCAGTAGCTTCTAAAACATATATAGAACCTGACTAATATTTTAATATCATAGCAACATGATCTATTTTAGAATTTAATTTATACCATAATTTGATCTTGTTAATAATCTTTAAATTTTTGAACTGCAAGATTTAGTTTGAAAAAGAAGAATATCTCCAGTTTAACACATTTGTTTAAAATAATCATTTGTTATTAATCGTTTTTTATAATATTTAGTAAATGGATTTAAATAGAACTTCTCTATTGGTTTCTTTCTAACATCGTCTATAAATCTTTTGATCACAAAAAACCAATAGTTATTGGTTAATCCTTTAAATTGAAATATTTTATTGTCATTCTTACATTTTAAACCAAATTCATATATCTCATTGTTTACAACTTCTTTCTAATAATATTAGAAATTAAATAGACCCAAATTAAGAACAAAACTAGCCTTTTATTTCTACTAATCTTAATAAAAACTTAAAATTCCATCCTAAAAATGACAATATATCTATTTAAATGGTTTTAATATTGTTTTTGTTTTTTTCAAAATAAACCCTTCATATTGATTAAAGTTGTCATGTGTAAACAATCCAGACTACATAATGACAGATGTTAAAGTTGCATTATTTTCAGTTCTTTAAGAATTTAATCCTCGAATTTGATCATTTTATAAAATTACACTTTTATCATCTTATCCTTATAAAAAGGAAAGTTGAGGTTGAATCTTATGGAATTAAATTATCCTTTGTTATTCTGAATACATTAACCCAGATTTTAATAATATAATTTCAGGAATTTAAGAGTAATCCTAAATTACATTTGGAACACCAACATGTGTAGTTATTACAGCAAATGATTCTTATATATCTTAAGGAAGATTTTGTTCAATTATTTCAGACACATCGCTTATAATATTCATTGTTAATAATTATAATAAATATCTAAAGTAATGATAAACATTTTGTTATAAAACTTTTATTATTTCTAAAAATTTCAATTTCTACTGTAGAAACTTAATTAACCTTGTTATGAACAAACTCCAATTAAAGATCCATCTCTATTAAAACGAACAGCCCATAATTTATCATCTTTTTTATCAAATGGACTAAATTATTCAATACATTATCCCGATTATGTATCCCATAATCTAACTTTGTAATCAGATGAACAACTAACAACTAATTTATCATCTATTGGATTAACATCAATTGAATTAACAGAATAATGATGTTAAAATGTTTTAATTTCTTTCATTTTTGTTAAATCAATTAATTTAATATCTCCATCATCTGAGCTTGAAAAAGCTTTAAAACCATCATTACTAAATTTTATCGATCTAACCATTTTTTTATGAATTTTTTTTGAATGAAGCTTTCTCTTTTCAATAGGATCTTCAACAATATGTATTGATCCACTATCTGTTCCCACTGCAATATTTGTATTATTAGCAGTAATTGCAGATGCAAATGAATTTTCAACAGAAAACACAGGAATTTCTTCTTGATTTTCATCCATACCATATATTGATAATCTGCCTCCTTCTCCTGCAGTACATAAATAATCTTTCAACCAACAAATATTCCAATTTTCCATTTAATTACATGCAATCTCTTTTGATTTTATACTTTTCTTTAAATCCCATATGCGTATAACGCTATCTAATGAACTTACTGCAAGTAATTCACCATTATTTGAGAATTTTACATCAACAATCCCTAAAAAATGACCTTCTAGTCTTTATGGTTCATTTTCCTTTGATACCTTATCCTTCCATAATGCCACTGTTTCATCTAATAAACCTGCAGCAGTGTAATCTTGACTTATATCTAAAGATGATATTGATTCTCCTATAGTGTATGTAGATGCCACAGATACTTTTGACTATTATATAAGCTATTCTTTACCATAGTTAATCAATAATATAAAATTAATTAATAATACTATTAAATTTATATAATCATTATTTTAATTAATACTTCTCATAAAATTATTATTATGAATATTTCGTATTATTAATCTAAACTATTATATGGAAATAGATTATTTATAAATGGTCCTTTCTGGACTTAAAATGCTAAAATTAAACTTATAATTGCATGTTTTTAACATTTAATCATCATTTTGTTTTTATCCTAATTTAGAATATTAAAATTCAGAAAAGTAAAAATTTTCTATTTCATCAATAACATTATTTATTAATTTGATATTGTAATTCTGATAGGGTTATAATTCCAAGCCTCTACATCAACTGTGACTATTAATATTTAATTATAAGTAATATTCTAATTCTTTTTTCTTCCATAAAATTGTTTAAAATTAGAACAAATAATTTTAATATTCTCATTAAAATTCTTATTTTATATCTCTAAACAGATACTATTAAACATGATGGATCAATTTATATTAAAAATTATTTTATTTCTTATCCTTCATTCAATAACTCAGTTACTTATTCTTCTGTTATTCTTAAACTATAGGTCTAAATAAACCAATTAAGTAGAAAATTTTATTACCAATCTCTAAGAATTTTAATTTTAATATTACTTAAATAAGCCTATTGAAACACAACAGAGTTGTATTTATTTAAAAAATCTTAACATAAATTTCTTTATCATAATCTTGTTGAGAATTTAATAACAGACAATCTTCCTATTGTTTTTTAAATGTTCATAATTAATATATTATTATTTATATAGAATAAAGTCAAAGAGAAAGAATAGAAAACATTGTTCTAATTTAAATTGATATTAAAAACAATTTGAATTCATATTTAGTTAATGTTAATTCAACTTTCATTCAAATCCAAGTTTTTTCAAACAAAGTTTATGGTTTTCAATTTCCTTTTAGCATTTTTCTTCTCCAAAAGAAACTATGCATTCATCTCTTAGTTTTCGTGTATCTGGGCAAGCACAACAAGGTCTTAATGGCTGTGTTTTGAAAGTTTCTGTTTATTATAAATTATCCATATTTAAATTTAATTATTTAATGTTGAAACAATTTTATAATCTCAAATTTGAATTATCAAAGTAGCTTTTGTGAATATGAAAACGTATAAGAAAATATAAATGATTATAGGTATTATTTTAAAATAAATTTTGTAATGTATTTTCTAATAAAAATTAAGTTTCGTAATGAGACAATAATAATTGTAAATAATAATATCATTAAATTGATTGAAATGGAACTTTTTAGATAAAACTACGCTTAATAATATCATCTCTGGTCTTATATTAGTGAATTAATACTTATCTGAATTATCTGAGCTAAATGATTGTAGTGGGGACTTGTTACTCCCCCTCGGTAATGGATTTTCCATTTTCTTTACGTATTCCAAAATGAACTTTTATTTATTCTACGGAGTGGGACAACTTTCCTAAAATAAAACCATTATTATACCTTTTTCCCTTTTTAAATTAATTATTGATATTATTTTGTGTGATTACTGAATAATTATCTATTCATAGGTGATTAATTAGTAGGTTATAATGGTTTTCTTTAATGTTAAGATGTTCCTTTTCCTCTAATTGGATTTGGATTAACACTCCTTGACCTCTATTGTGGTGTAGTTATTTAAGTATTTAATGTACTTTGATTTATTTATTATTATGATTTCTAAGTTTAAGACTTAATGAATTATTGAAAATAAATTATCATTTCTTCATCTTATTTAAGCACAGGACAATTCTGAGTTGAAAGTTCATTCATCATATCAATAATTTCTTTTAATTAATTTTGATTCAATTAAATGTCGTTTTTTGTATAATAATTCATTTTTTCTTAGAGTTAAACCATTTTTGCCCTAAAAATCTTATAATTTTCTCTTGCTTTATTTAATTTTTATAGATGTTATTCTTCTTCTCTATTTGTAGTTTATTTCATTGATTTAGATGAACCACAATATTATAGACTGTCTTTTCTAACATCAATTTCAATAGAATTCTCTTTATTCATTTTTGATCTATCAGTTTCTTAATAACTAGTGTGTGGTCTACATTATTTTGTATTATCCTTATCCATTTTTAAAGAATCAATAACCAAATCCTTTTATTTAATTTGATCTCTAAGAAAAGTAATTTCTTTTTTAAGCATCTCTATTTGAATATCTTTTGGATCAATTCTTTCTTTCTTCTTAGATTATAATTAAGAAGTCAACTCTTATCTGATTCTTTCATTTTCAGTAATTGCTCTTTCATATTATAAGATTTCATTCTTCAATCGATCTTCATCTATCATCTCAGAATTCATTTATTGTAATAAATATTCTAATCCTTCCCTATTCTAAAATTATAATTAATCAATTTGCTTTAAATTCAATCTTATTTCAATCTCTTCTTCTGTCAATTAACCTATCGTAATAATCATAAATATTTACATTAAAATTATACTTCCTATTTTAATGCTTCAATCTCTGCATGTAATAAACTTGTATTTTCTGAATTGCAATTACAATTTGTAATATCATTAATTTTAATATTTTAGACAATCTTTTTTTTTATAGCCCTTGCTCTGGATGCATATTTTAAAGTATTAATACTTTCTTCATGACATTACACTACTTATTATACACATCCTATCATAAGAGTTTTAGTATTGCCTCCTAATGAGTCTTTTAAAAGTCTAGTTAATTTTGAATCTCTATAAGGTACAAATTTTTTCATCGATTAATCACAAGCTAACATATTGATACAATTTCCTAAAGCCAATAAACTTCTATTAATATTAGCTCCTTCCATTTATCTAATCCCTTTGCTACCTTCATTTACATTAGCTTTTTCACTACCTGCCAAATCAACTAAGGATAGTTTGCATTGATATTGTTAATTTACAACAAATAATTATATAATAGCATGAGATCGAGAAGAGAATTAGTTTGCATTAGTTGCTGCCATAACTCTTTTTTAATTGCTATTTATTATTATTGATTTTGCTTAATCTATTGTCATAATTTACAATTCTTAAACATCTTATAACATGACTCCTTTAATAGGATCTTCATTCAATTATAAACCAACCTAATCTCCAATTAAATCTCTAATTTATTCATTGTAAATTTCCAAATAGGAAATACTAATTTTAACGTTCATTTGGAACAATTATTCCAAAACCATTGAAACCAATCCATCATTCTCTACTAAAGGATCATATAAATTGCCAAACATTGTGTAACTCTTTCCTGAACCAGTTTACCCGTAAGCCAAAATTGTACCATTATATCCTTAAGAAACACAATCAAAAATCATTTATGATATTGACTAATATTATATATTATATTCTTTTACAGTATCATAAATATCTTGAGTGCTCTCTCCTTCATTAAACACATTATCAAATGCAAATGATCGTTACTCATAAGTATCAGGATCTCTTATTGTCTAAGTTGGACATTCCACTTATATAATCTATTGATTATTTCGATAGTACAGTTTCTTTTCCTATTCTCTGAGTGAGAAATCTTGATCTCCCCTCATAAGGTTTTACTCTAATACTCACTCTAAATGGCTCTTGCATTATTAATTTAAATTTTAATAATATAAGTAAGAAGTTAATTCTTTAAACAAAAAACATTATCATTCTATAGTTATCATAACTAAGATAAAATCTTAACAAAATATACAAAACTAGTTTATTATCATTTTCAATACATTTATATCAAATCTATAATTTGTAACACACAACAATCAATTTTTTAAGATGCAATTTATTTATTACAATTTTAAATAATAATATATCATTCCTATTATGCAACATCTCCTTATGTGATTAACTCTTCTTAGGTATGTTCCTTATCTTATTTTAGTTCTTTTTAAATATCATCTTGTCCTTTTAAAATATCTTATTGTACTGTCAAACTTACTTATTGTTCTGTTAAATTTTCTTCTATCTTTAAACCTTCTTCCCCTTACACTTCTTGAGTATGAATCATCTCTTCATTAACATCCTATTTTTGACCTAATTAATCATTTTCAATTTAATTATTTTCATTTAAATTACTTTAATTTTCCTTGTCTTATTCAATTAAATCGTTTTCCTCTTCACCCTAAGGTACATATTATTATTAAGTTTTGATAATTTCCTCTTATAAATTAAGATTAGCGTCTAATTCTACTTCATCCTTTGGCTCTTTATTAATTTAATTAGACTCTTCTTATTGTTAAACAGTTTCTGTTTCTATTTATTCATTTTTTTATTCATTTAAATCTTATTCAATTTATTCTTCATTTTTATCTTCATTATCTTCATCACTATTTTCGAAGCTTTCACATTTTCTGAATCCTGATGGTTATGTATATGCATATTAAACCAGAGGCTCTGGCATAATGATATTTGGACTAGAAATTTCTTCAGATAATTAAAATGTTTTTTATTTAGGATTTACCCCTAAGATCCATTCCTATTCTTTTTTATTAACACAATCTAAACCATCCATATATACATTCCAATTAACATTCACTATTATTAATAAGATAAATTACTTTGTTATAAACTTAATTGAAATTATTTAGATTATAATTAATTCAAATGTAAATAATTTGAAAGTCTTGTCAATACCCCTTAAAATCCAAATTTTTTTATTCTAGCTTCTTCATTATTATTTTAAATTATAAATGTAATTAAATTGGTTTCTTAAAACATTATTTTTTGTAGTTCCTCATTATTAGAAGCAAAAACAGTCAATACTATTTTTTCAAATAATAGATGTAATTAATTATTTGAAGGATGTTATTAAATAAGATTAATTATTGATTAAAATATGTTAGATGAATAGAAGTTTTGCAATTCTGATTTACTTAATAAATTGTGTATCAGTTATATTAATGATAATTTACATTCTCCTAAAGGAGTAATACAAGAACCATCAGTAGATTTAAATGAAAGATTAAATTAATCTTATTAATTTAAACCTTATGAAAAGTCTTTGATAATGACTGAAAATAATTAAACAGTATCCGGAATCTTAAGACTTTCCTTATCTGTCGTCTCAATTTAATCTTGATGTTCATTTGAAAAAGCTAATTTATTCAAGAATTCTTGTTATGCTATTATAACATTATATGGCACTGCTTATTATGTTTATAAAGCTATAGACATAAAAAATGAAGGTGTAAATTGTTATATAAATTGTAATAACATCTTTTTATATTCTTAAGTTTAGGTCTCATATGAATATATTGCTTTTCTAAATTACCCCTCAAATAATTCACATATATTTTAAACTATTACTAAAGAATATACTTTTCCTTTTAATATTAATGCCAATCTTTGTAATAAACCTAATCTTTCATTCATATATTAATTATGCTATTCATAATTATCATCTAATGAAATCAATTTATCCAAAATATCTACAATATGTTTTAAATAACAATGTTTAAACATGTTTGAAATCACCTGTGGATTATGTGTTAGATGTTCCCAAAACTATATATAATTCATAATTTACACAAACTCCTCTTTTCAGGATTATTGTATTTACTGCTTTAGCAAAATAGCCTGCTGTTGTAACAATCAAAGCATCATTTTCAAGTAGTTGCAATAAATTATTTAACAAATTAGCCCTTATCTCTTCATTTTCCTTCAATTCATCATTCTTATTAGTCGTTTCTACTAATTATGTTTCATCATCTTCAATTGGATTATTTATTCCTTCAGACATTTCATCTTCAGGTTTATCAAATAAAAAGTTTATGAGTTTTTCATTCTCCTATCCTAATATCTCACTTGAATAAAAAGGATATCTATTAATATTTATATAAATAAAAAAACTTTGTTCTACAAGTCTTATCTAAAGAATCATCATTAATTTCATCAACAATATACCCAATCATTTTTTTGTATTCTTATGGATGTTAAATAAGGCTAATATATGACATAATATTAATTACAAATCTGCAAATTTTACTGAGCTTGGTCCTTTTAATTCCTATAATATATCCTCTTCATTAAAAATTGCCTCAATAGTCAAGCCTTCATTTTTTAATAAATTATCAAGTTTTTACTAAAATCCAAAGAATCGATTAAAGCTTAAATCATCTATTATTATTACTTGAAAAACATGAAATCAATTAAATATTTTATTTTTATATTTTATTAATTATATATCCATTCATTTTTTTTTTTATGTTGCTTTCTTTAATTAAGCATTTTTGGCTTGCTTGTTTCTTCTATTCTATCTTGGTAATTTTCTTTATCCAGCACTTGGTTAAGTTGTGGCTTAAGCCTCAGCAACGGCAGCCTTGATTGTTCTTGTTTATCTAGGACCGGCTGGTTTTTTTGTAATTTTTTTAGTGGCTATTTCAATTTAAATAAATACATACCTGCTTTTGGACCTTTCTTTTAACCTTTAGATTATCTTGCCATTTGTTTATTATTATTATTATTGAAAAATTCTTATTCTTTGATTAAGAATGAAATTTCACTATTTTATATTAATTTTGATTGGATAATTTATTTAATAATAGAATAAAAAGCTGTCTGAGTTCTAAAATCTTGAAATATTTTGATATAATATTTGCATTAAGTTTAAATTTATCTAAACTCATTTCTTAAACTTTTCTTATTATCAAAATGTTAATCTGTTTAACAATTTCATATCTCTTTAAAAATTTGTATTTCATAACTAAAATGACAACAATCATCAAGTAAGTTTTATTAATTTCAGTTATAAATAAATTACAATTAGTAGTTATTGAGTAAATTTAATAATTTCAAATCTATAATATACAATTTGATAGACTGAAGATTTATTTTTCAAAAATTTAATTATAGAGAGTAAAAATGATAGAATAACTCAAAGATTGAAATTTTTGATTCCAATTCCTTAAATAATTTTTGAATTGTAATTCATTTTAATTAAGACTATTTGTCATTTTCTTCCCTATACTACAAAATACTAAAATTGATAAATAAAATTTTAAGTAAGAAGTAAAAATCAATTGAACTTTAATAAATTCAATTGAACTTTCAATTATTTTAAAGTGTAAATAAAGAAAAGATAATAGATTTAACAGTTATTGATGATAAATTGAAAGTGTAGAAAGTGCGTAATTTAATATTTAATAATAAGTATATTTCATAATTTTGATTCGAGATTTTGATAAAATTACGAATTATTATAAATAAATATTTAGTCCTGATGTTTCTGCTGAATTATAAAAAATTATTATAAATAGATATTATAATAATTCTTGATATTTTTACATAAATAAATTTAATATTTAATATCTTTAATTCAATGATAAGAGCCTCAAATAAACTAATAAGATATCCTTTTTCGGCAACATATGTTAGTGGGCTATTTGAACATTGGTAAAAAAACCCTCAATCAGTTCCTGAAGGATGGAGACAATATTTTAGCGAATAAGTTTACTTTAATATTATTATTAGATTAATGGAGGTGCAGGTGTCTAAGGTACAAGTTCTTCGAATCCATTGGATCATGCTAAACAAATATAATTACTATATCGTACATATTACATGTTTAGAATGTTTTTTGTATGTGGACATTAATTGGCTGATTTAGATCCATTAAGTAATTATTTTTTTGTCATTTTCTATTAGATTTACCTCATACTAAAGAATATGGAAGAGTAAAGGGTACAAGACCAGAGATGAATTTGGATAGTTTTGGGTTTAAGAAGGAGGAATTAGATATCCCAATTTATTTTGGAAATAAGGATTAAAGATCATTTATCTATGTACATTATTATTGCTATTTATAGCCATTTATGGAAGTAAAAGAAGAGTGGACAATTCGAGAGATCTATGATAGATTATCATAAATCTATACAAAAAAATATGGAGTTGAATATATTCATATGGTATCAACTGAATAAAAACATTGGGTTGAAGAATAAATGGATAGAATTTCACAATGGAAACCAAGTAAGGAAACATAAACAGCAACTTGGTAAAGATTAGCTAGAGTTGATCTATTTAATGAGTTTTTGAAAAACAGATTCACAACTAGCAAGAGATTTGGAATTGAAGGCACAGATACATTGATTGTAGGATTAGAAGCACTAGTGGATTAATGTGCTCATGATAAGGTTGAACATATAATTGTAGGAATGGCACATAGAGGAAGATTAAGCACATTAGCTAATGTATTTAAGAAACCATTAGAAATAATATTTGCAGAATTTTAAAATAAATATAGTAAAGAAATAGAAGAATCATGGGGTAATATTGGAGATGTAAAATATCATTTGGGAGTTACAAGAGATCAATAGTTTCCAGATGGACATCACATTAGAATGACAATGTTACCAAATCCATCACATTTAGAAGCTGTTAATCCTGTTGTATAAGGTAAAACTAGAGCATTGTAAGATATTTGTGGAAAAAAATAAAATTGTTTAGGCATTATTATTCATGGAGATGCTGCTATGGCTGGATAAGGAGTTGTTTATGAATCATTATAACTTGAAAATTTAAATGGATACTCAAATGAAGGTGTTATTCATGTTGTTGTTAATAATTAAATTGGTTTTACTACAACTCCAATTGATAGTAGATCTGGTTTATATTGTACAGATGTTGCCAAAGCTATTGATGTACCAATTATTCATGTTAATGCTGATGATCCTGATCTTGTAGAAGAAATATTTAAAATTGCAGTTAAATTTAGATAATAATTTAAAAAGATATTGTTATTGATTTAATTGGATATAGAAGATATGGTCATAATGAATAAGATTAACCAGCATTCACTCAACCATAAATGTATGAAATCATTAATAAATAAAAACCTGTCTTTTAAATATATGATCAATAATTAAGAAAAAATGGAGTAATTACAGATGATTTTGCAAATAATGAAATTAAGAAATTAAACAATAGTCTTGAAACCGCGTATAAAAATATCTAAAAGGAAACTTTCGATAAAGTACATTGGGTACCAAAACCATGGGAAAAGATTTAATAAGTAACCAAATGGGGAAAGATTAAGGATACAGGGGTTGCTCTAAAAGATTTAGTAGAGTTGAATGAGAAAGTTAATAACTTACCTGCTGAGTTAACTGTTCATCCATAAGTTAAGAGAATTTATGAGTAAAGAAAGTAGTCTATTGAATAAGGAAAAGGAATTGATTTTGGTACAGCTGAAGCTTTAGCTTTTGGAACTCTCTTGCATGAAGGATTTAGCATAAGATTAAGTGGTTAAGATTGTGAAAGAGGAACATTCTCATAAAGACATGCTGTAATTAATGATCAAAAGAAAGATATTAAATATTATCCACTTAGGAATTACATACCTTCTGGAAGTAATAATAGATTTGAAGTTTATAATTCTCCTTTGTCAGAATATGGAGTCTTAGGATTCGAATATGGATATTCTCAATCAAATCCTAATGTTTTGACAATTTGGGAAGGACAATTTGGAGACTTTGCAAATGGAGCTTAAATTATGATAGATAATTTTATTACTTCAGGAGAATCTAAATGGAATGTGCCATCAGGACTTGTTATGATGTTACCTCATGGATTAGATGGTTAAGGACCAGAACATTCTAGTGGAAGAATGGAAAGGTATTTATAATTAATGGATGATGATCCTAACATTGTATTTTAGATGAAAGAACAGAGAATTAAAAGATAGATTCTAGATTCTAATTTCTAAGTTTGTGTCTGTTCAAACCCTTCTAATTATTTCCACTCTCTACGTAGATAATTAAGAAGAGATATTAGAAAACCTTTAATTTTATTCAATTCTAAAAGATTACTTAAATTTTCTAAGGCAACTTCTGATATTTCTCTTTTCCTTGAAGGAACTAGATTCCATAGATTGATTCCTGATTCTCATGAAGAAATTAAAGCACCTAAAGAAATATCAAAAGTTGTCATTTGTTATGGATAAGTTTATTTTGATATTTTATAGAAAAGACAAGACACAGAAAGAAATGTAAATATTTATAAAAATGTTTAGGATGTTGCCATTATTAGAGTAGAATAATTAGCACCTTTTCCATATGACCATTTCAGAGTTGTGGCTTAATAATATGAGAATGCAGAATTTGTATTCTGTCAAGAAGAACATTAAAACTCAGGTGGTTGGCAATATCTAGAACCAAGAATTTAAAATGTACTCTCTCAAATTTTATTTAGGTTTTATCCTTGCTACATCAATAAAGCAAAATTAAACATCAATATTTAACATTTTGTGGTAGAAGACCTTCAGCATCAACAGCAAGTGGATCCTCAACTGTACACAAATAAGAATTAGATAAGCTTTTAAGTATGCTCTTTTAATGAGTGTATATTTATTAAATAGATCAGAACTTATTATATCTTTTTTTCCCTTTCTTTCCATCATCTGATCCATTTTCTTCCTCTTCTGCTTATTTCATAAATTCTGATTGAATAGAATGTAATTCTTTCTCAACTCTTTGAATTTCTTTTTCATCAATTTATGGTTGTTTACGATGAAAATCCTTTCTAATATCATAAGTAGGTGGTGTTAATCCACTATCACAAACTACTTTATCTCCACATTATCTTGTATTTTTTGTCTTTCCAACCCAAATCATTTAGCTGATATCATTTGATTTATATAAATTTATATAATCTTTAGATTTATAACTCTCAGTTGTAGTTGGCAAATCAACTAATACACCTTTATCTTAATATTTCAAACTGTTTATTGATACTTCAAATTCCAATCCTTTTCCAATTTTTGGTTCAATTGTAATAGGTAATTACTAATTATTTGAAAAAGACTCTCTAATCTTTTCTGCTATTTCAGGAGGAAATCTTATTATGAGTTGATTTTCTATTTCATATATTTTGGACATTAATAATTATTTATATATATTAATATTATAAATTAATAGTTGATGCATTTTTTATCAAATTATAAAATTTTCATATTCCTTAAATAATATTTATATTAAATAAATTATATAATTATGTCCAATACTATATTAAATACTGTTTATTATGAAAAGGAGAAGAAAAATAAAGAACAATATTATAGATATATGAAATCATTGTTAAATAATACTTTTTATTGCTTTGCATTCTTTTGATAATACGGAGAGAGAAGAATATGAAGAAATTATAGATATTGAAATCAAATATAATTTGTTTAGTTATTCTTTTAAGGGAATAGCAGACATTGAATTAAAATTGATGGAAAAGTTCAGAGGAATACATAAAATTGAACAGCATTGAAAAAGTGTAAAGAAACCCCAAAATACACTTGAATGTAAAATATTTATAGAAATTATATAATTATTAAAGAGGATGTCATGTTAATTTACGGAAAATGGTTGATTGATATTAATGGTTAATGAGAAATCTCATATGAAATAATATTATTATGATTACCAAATAGTTGGGTTTTTTTAAATCTTAAAAGGATAAATTTTATTCAATTATTTACCCACCACCAACAATGAAATTTATATGTTCAAGAATTATTGAATTGAATGAAAATTGTTTCTTTATAATATATAATCATATATATCTATATAATATATTTGTCAAAATTATTTGTCTTTTTTTAGTTGATTAATTTATTCTGAAAATGATACTTCTTTTCCTTTCTTTTTCTTTTTGATTTATCCATCAATAGATTATTTCTTTTATTATTAATACTATTATAAGTATTAGGTATCATCTTATTCTGTATTTTAAAAATTTGATTCTTTCATTTATTGATATTATTGAAATTATTATTATTATTATTATTAATATTATTACTGATATGATTATGATTAGGTTGGTTTATATTTAGATAACGTTACAAACTATTATTTTTCTTCTTCCTCTTTTTTTGTACTTTTTTTTTGTCTAGAATTACCATTATTATTATTTAAATGATTTAAAATATCTACATTATCTCCTACAATTCTGTTAGCTGATATTCCATTTTATGATTGTGTATGCAATTCATAAGGAGTTAACAATATAGGGACTTAAAAATAATATTGCTTAGCTTAAGTTGAATACTGACTGCCTTCATTAGTAATTATGGATAAATTGGATATATTGGAATTAGGATGATTTTGAAAGATACTTCATATAACATAAGATTACTTGTTTATATTGCTTCCACTCAATGCAAGATATGGTGATAAATCAACTCTAAAAAAAATGAAATGAAAAATATTACAATAATCTTCCTAGTCGATCAGCTAAAGGGGCTATTTAGGCAGCCAACAAAGAAGTCTCATAATAAACATAATTTTCCTTAAATTCTTTGGAAATGTTTGCAGCATCTCTTTGATTATCAACTGACATGTCTTAACTACTGTTTTCTTCTTCTTCAGCAATGTTTTCAGCCATAACTGTATTATGATTATGTCCTATAAAATATGTAGTTAATTTAGAGATATCAGATCTATTTAATATAGAAATTTACTTCATAGATTTAATTGATGATGTTTCATAATCTAAAGATATCTTATCTGATTTCATAGACTTCATAGATTTAAGAGATGTAACATCATCCTATTTCTCAATTTTTTCTTCTTAAATTCTTCTTTACTCTTCAATCATTCCAGTTATAAGATTAGACATATCAGCTTTTTTACTCTATGGAATAGACTTATCCTCTACACTATCTGCCAATCTAGACATCATATTGCCAACTCTTGATAATAACATTGCTGTTTAACCAAGTAATTCACTAAAGGTCCATAATTATTGTTATTCATGGTTATTTAAGATAGGAGACATATGATATGTCTTTTGTATTGTATGAGATCTGAATAATGCTAATCTATTAGATGGAACTCCTATCCATTCCTCTCCATTTTAATGAATAATTAAAATTTGATTTTATTATTTTTATCCAACATAACCTTCTATCCATTCTCCATAAGAATCCTTAAAATCAATCCATTAACCCAATTCGAAGTCTTTTTAGGCAAATATTTATCCCTACTCAATAGCTTCAGCCACTGTATTGAATGATTATAAAAGATTATGCAATGTCATAACATTTTATTGTAATGAATTCCTCATTGGAAGTTATTAAAATCCATGCAACCTTTGTTATAAAACCTTTTTTCTAGAGTTTCTTCTGTTCTCTTGTATATCGACTGTATATTTACTATATAAATACAACTATTTCTATTATCATGTTCATCAATTGAACTAGTAGATAACCCTCTATTTAAAGGAGATGATTCAAATTCAGGCATATTAGCAACTAAATGAACAACACATTAATCCTCTATATTCAAAGATATCAAAGTATCCTCATTATTGAGTTACCTTCCTTTAAATAATAATCTCTATCTCGATGATGGAATGCTTGAGACCTTGACTAAACATGACAAGTTACTATTTCGATTAAATTTTTAAGTTCACTCACAGATTGGTTTTATTTAATATGAACATCTAAAGTATGATTATCTAAGGTCTTTATCTTCACACAGATTTCTTCATTAAATTATTCATCTTTTAAATTCATTTATTATATTTTAATTTATATGCTTTATCAAAATCTCAATTTTATTTTTCTCTTTCTTCTTAATTTTTTTTAACTTTACCTGCATCTTTCACTTTTACTTATTTGTCATCTTTTTTGGTTAATTAAAAAATTCTTTTTTTTGTTTTGTGCTTTATTATTTTTTTCAAGAAATAGTTTTTTCACTTTACAATTCAATTTATAAAATCTAAACAATATAATAAGATATATTCATTGCGATTTTAAGTATTTCTGATGGTTTATTCCATTAATAATTTGTTTATGAATATATTTCTTTAGAATTTCTTTTATTAATCTTATTCTATATATATCTGTTTATTTTTCTTCTACCTTCTTCTGAAAAATTTCTCTTCTTTTATTGGGTAATTTTTTTTTTAACTACAAATGCTCCCCTTCCTTTCCTCCTATTGTGTATGAATATAAATTCAACTGGTTAATAAATTTAATTATTCATTATATAATAAATAGCCTAATATTCACAAAAGGAAACTGAATCCATTTTACAATGATGACAATAAAAAAGAGTAGGTCCTTCATAATTGTTTAATTCATCAATTACCATCAAGTTCCGTTGGTAGGTTCATTTGATTCTCGATTCCTTATGAATTTTAATATTGTCCATTGGTTAACATATTAGTCTTGATTATGTCATTTTGATAACTAATATTTAATTAATATGGATCATATTTCTTATTCATAACAATTTTATTTCAATAAAGAAAATGTATAAAAAAGAATAATAATTTAAGACTAAATATCCTATCTAAATTAATACTAAAAACATAACTCTCATCTTTCAATTAGATTCTAAATTGATACTTTCTTTAATTCTTTCCCTAAAGGAAAATACCTTAAACTAGACTCCATCTCCTTTATAAAACTTATTCTAAAATTCTACCCTATATTGTTAAGAGTAATATTTACCAATGTAACCTTAAAGAATGTAAAAAACATTCCATACTATCCATACACATTAAAACACCAAAAGTTATCAAAGCCCAGAATGGATATCCAATCATTAAACTAATTGGCTATCCATGATTTATTGGTTGAACTAACAACAATTCAAAGAAAACTTCTGAAAGTTATGAATGAGCTAAACTTAATGCCCATAATCTTAAATAGCTTGCTGTATTTGATATAACTCCAAGTACATACTCCAATGTTTCAATAGTTTCATGAACAATGAGATCTTAGATGCCTTAATGAGAAGTATCCCGCTATTAAATAAAACTTGTTGAATCTTGCATTTCTGTATTTGGCTAATTGTATTTTGAATCTATCTATTCGTTACTATAAGATTGAGTTTAGATCATTTCAATTCCTGGTTCTTCTATCAATTATCCATAATCTATTCTGTGAGTCTTACGTTTACCTTCATTTTATTGAAAACCTCCCTAATAAAACAAGCGACTAATAATTGATGGAAACCACATCCAAGGTATTGTGATGATTGTTAATACTAAATGCTATATAAAAACATACATAAAAGACAATATTAAACATAATCTTAAGAGTCTCCTTCCCACATTTAAGGACCTGAAATTCTTCCTAAATTTAAAATCATTGAAATCATTGTAGTAATTATGCTTGGGGCATTTTATGGCTCAAAATGATTCAACCATTTGTAGATTATTAAAAATACCATATACCCAATGGTACATATCAAAAATAATAATTATGGAATGAATTTACAAGATAATCTTAACCAATCTCCCAAAAATAGGTAATTTAAACCACTCAAAGATACACCTAACAACATATGAAAAAATGCAATTATGATGCTTAACTTCATTTTAAATGAATCATTGAATTCTAAATGACCTCCCCACATTGGATCAATTCCAAATGTATAAACACATTTTTCTTCTGATCTGAAACAAGTTTTAAATAGATTTAAAGATAGACTCAAATAATCATTATAAATTAATCCTGAATAAAAGCTAAATAAACCCATCAATAGAATCAGATATCTTAAATTATATAATGATTTATTCTTAAACAAACATAGATAAGATCCAAACATGAATAATATAAATCCATGACCGATATCTCCAAACATTACTCCAAATAAAAATGGAAATGTAATTATTGTTATTATTGCAGGATTGATCTCTTGATATCTTGGTATCCCATATGTATTAACTATTTCTTAAAATATGGATGTAAATTCATTTAACTTAAAATAAGTGGGTTTCTAAAGGAAATCAGGTGGACTCTTTTAGGCTAATTAACCTCCAGGATTATTAATTTGTTCTTCCTTTATCATTTATAAAGTATGCTCTAATTAGTAAATATCTTTTGTTGGCACCCATAATTCTCCTAGAAATAATCTTCCTTGCATTTTTAGCTTATTTAGTTCTTTATAGAGTTCCTTTTCTTTAATTAAATAAAACTTATAAAATTCTATAAGTGGTAATCCATTTCTGAGAACCAACATATTTGATATGCATTAACACAACTAATTCTGAGTCATTTATATAAGCTATATTCTGTATTGTTTATTACATTAATATATTCAGCTTGTTTTATTTGCAATTCATTTAACTTTTTTTCAAATTCCTAGTGACTCTAAGGCAAGGTAAACCTTCCTTAAGACACTTATTCTACAATCTTTTATATTTTTTATTTTCCATAGTTTCCTATGTTAGGGAATAAAACAATGAAAATTGATTACTTTTCATTCATTCTCTTTAAATGAACCATAGAATTTCCTTTTGTAACTCTAAATATAACACGATGGAATCTATTCTACTACATATAAATACTAAAGTTATTCTAAATTTTTTAGTATCCCCACATAACATTCAAATTTTGATATTTATTGATTTTAAAATACATGTTCTCCTAAGTACTTTTGACTCTCTTTTAAAATTTCAATGTAATTTTGAATATATTCAGATTAATCAATAAGTAATTCAAGATGCTTATTTTATTCTTGAAAAGATGAAGTTTTTTTGTTAATGTCTTCTTCAATTTTATCAAGATATGTATGAGTGTGTGAATTTTGCTATAAACAATAATTATATTATATGGAATACTTGATTTGTAAACTATTTCAAATTTCCTTTCTTATAATTTGATAGCAAATTTAAATTCTTTGCTACTTACAACATATTCTCTATTTTTACTATCAAATCATCACATCTAAAAGTTTGACTAAAAATGATTTACCTTTTTACATAATTTGCAAATGGTCTATTGATTAAAGCTTCATTAGGATTATAATCTATAATTTCAACTTTACTTAGATATCCTAATTAATCCATGATAGTCCATGCACTGTCTTAAGGCATAACTAACTAAAAATAACTCATTTCTTGTGATCTAAACATTTATTATATAATATTATAAATTTTATGTTATGGAAAATTAAACTAATTCCAATAATTTGAAATTCTAAATATTTTCAATTTAAAAAAGTCAACAAATTCAAATAGTTTTAAATAAGATGTTTCAGATTAAATAAAAAAGGTTTTTGGAAAATTTTTAGTATGTATTTTATAATTAAATTTACACATAAATTTTCCGCTATTAGGTAATAAAAATAAATAATGAAAAAGAATAATCGAAGAAAGTAAACATTAGAATAGCAAGATGATTAGTAAAAAAAGAAAACAAAACTAGAAATTCTTGATGCCGATCAGCATATTTCAAAATATAATAACAATTTGGATCATTTAATTGATATTTTTACTAGGTATGAGAGAGAGGATGACTTTACTTAAAATCTTATGACAACATCTAAATTATCAAAAATACAAAAAATACATAATTTAAGTTTAGATAATTTTCAAGCTCAATCATTTACTTTTGGTCCAATAATTGAAAATGGTGATTTTTCATAAGGTGATAAAGTACATAAAATTATATCAGTCAAGAAGGCTTTTGTAAATGGTAAGTTAATCGCTACTATATAATGGAAACAAAGGTAAATATTGTTTTTATTCAGATCTAATGGTACAATCCCAAAATCTAAGGAATGTTTTACAACTGAAGTTGCTAAGTATGCTCCTAAAGAACTAATCAAGTATTATAAAAGTAGAATGGTGACAACAACAATTATTGAATAATAACAAGATTGTTGATTAATAATTCTGTATTTTTCCATTATACACAAACATAACATTAATATTTAATATTATTAGTTTTTTCTGAATATTAATTTATACTTACTAAAATAAATGTGTATTTAATTTTAAAATTTAAAATATGATCTTAATTATATGTCATAATTTTGTCTTAAATCAATTCTAAATAGATGATAGAATAAGTTATCATCTATGGATTATATTATCATTATTTATTTAAAAAAAGTCATATAAATTTTTCTATATTTTTAACACAAAAAATGCAGAATGCTCTTATTATACTCTTTGTATTTCTTTCCAAATACTAAATAAAGGAGCATATTAACATTCTTTATTATTCATTTATTTACTTATTTTTGATAACTATTTTTAGGGTTTTTATTATTAACTATTATATTTAATGAGGTTGATTTGTAATTTGCAACAATAAAGCAGGACTGAGGTTAATTTTTGATTATTTTTAAAAAATAATTCAAATCATCTTGCTATGGCAAAGGAATCAAATCAACCTTAGATACTTGAAGAATCAAGAACTATGCTCATACTTCTTATGAGACTTCCATAATAAAAACTTCAATCAGTTCTTTTTGAAAGTTCAGAAAAAGCCCTTGATCAACTTGATTATGCCTTTCATACTATTCCTTAGGACTTCCTTGATTCATCAAAGACTCAAATTGATGAATTCAGATGTAGAGTAAATAGGATGATCATGCATCATCAAAAATTAACAAATTAAGCTAGAATGAATAAATTAAGACAGGCTTTAGGGTGCCTAAAGAAAATAAAGAAAAATAATAAATGATTTGTTACTTATCTATATTCTTATTGTTCCAAATATATATTTCATTCTATTCGAATATTTTTGATTCTAGGCCATAAAAGAAAGATAAGTATGAAGTTATCTTATTATAATGATCCCTGATTTCATTTGTAATTCATTTACATAACTTAAATAAGTTCACTGATAAATGACCTCTATTTAAAGAATACAACTTATTAACGATTAAAATTACAATAACCATCTTTATGACTTTTTATATACAAATGAAAAACAAATATACTAAGAGAACTAAAAATTATAAGCAACCCAATAATATAAATTTAATTAATGCTTAATTTATGAAGCAAAGAAGTGTGAATATTATAAAATTGCAGTTGTATAATTAAATACATACTAATTATTAAATGAGGGAACTGAAAAAACGAATAAAATATTTATTACACAGATGAAAACATTTAATAAAATAATGGAGGCATCTTAAGGTTTGAACACAATAATACCTTTAAAAGCTAATCTCTTTACTTTATTTTATGATTATATTATTGGGAATCAATTTTATTAAAATTTATTAAAATTTATTTGAAAAATCAACAAGTAATAGAAATAGACAATAAATGCGTAGAAATAATTAATATAAAATCAATGTTAATTACAAAGTGTATCTTAAAAGATTTCTTCGATTTTCTTTTTCTTTATAGGAGAATCAGTGATTTCCTTAGTGTCATCACTGTTGGGAGTTGGCTTTTCTATTTTTTTTTAAATTGAAAAGAAGTCTTACTGTAGTTAGAAACCAATGGTTACTTTCAACTAATCAATAAAATCTTAGGATTATTAAAGATATTTCTCTCCTTTCCCACATTTTAAGTTTTAATACAATGCAAAATATTATTATCCTAAATTTAGTTTAACAATATATAGTTTTTCATTGTCGCTAATTAAATGTAAGGCTTAAATGATCTATAGAATAAATTTGATTAATTTACATCTTATATAGATCTCTCATTGTAAACATGATCATTCAATTTGATTGTTAGACTCTTTAAAACATGCTCATTTAGATTGTCTAATTCAATTTCTTAAGCTTTCTCTATTGCTTCAATCATACTGTTAGCTAAATCTATTGATTCTTTTAACTTTTTAGTTTCTAATTGTATTGGTTTAGGATTCCATTTTTTTAATTTGTCAAACCTCAATTAGGCACTATAATGCTAATTAAAATTAATACTGCGAAGAGTCTCCAATAAAATTGACTCTATATAAACTATTTTATCCATTCTTGCCATTCACCTTAGTAATTGAAGCAATCTAAAAGATGATTATTGTATAATTACTTTTGCAGGCCACCATGGATCTAAAGAATTATATTATACTTACAGCCTAAGACTTTCGCCCATATAATCTCATTAACTTTAAAACTCTATTCGGAATCCTCAGACATCCTGTCAATTGCTCTTTATAAAACAAATAAATATTAAATAAGATATTATGCATAAATTAGAATATTTAATGTTCTCAAAATAAATTAATCACATCTCTAATTTGTAGGATAGAAGTTAAAATTCTTTTATCATAATATGTAGAATATTTAAAACAACTGGCTAAATCTGAGTAATCTGATATAATTGCACTTAAAATAGGATTTTCGAAAATATGAATTATTTATTAAGATTATATCCTTCTATAGTATTAGAAGAAGATGAATTCTTAATTTTTATTTCTAATATCTTAAAAGAAGAATAATATTAATTAATAAATATATCATGAATACTTAAAATAATTATTGATAAAAGTTGATTACTGTTATAATTTAATGATTTTAGATTCAGAAAAAGAACCTGATCCTACAATTACATATAATTGAGTAAAAAGAAATCTCAAAATTAATTAGAAGCAATCAATATACTTTATAAAATAGATTAAATAAATTATAGTTCCTATTATAGAAAGTATGAATTGCTCTATTATTAAAGAATCATTAGTGAAATCCTTGTTTATCATGTTTATATTAGATGGTACTTTGAAAATATTTACATATGGCACAATCAAATTTAAGTATAAAAATAAAGTTTAGTTTAAATAAATTGATCTAGAGGAAATGTGAAAAAATATTGCAAATTTAAGTGGAAAAGAAGTTAAGACTGAATAAGGATGAAAATTCTCATAGTAGTTTTATTATTTGGAACCTTCTTATTTGAGTCTACTGTAAATAAAGATTTATCGAAAATTAGAAAAGTAAAATTGAGTAACTCTAGAATTTACGGAATTATGTGCGGGTCTATCTGTATTTAGAGAAAACCTTTCAAATTAAATTTTTGTTTAACACTACATACTTTTGGTTGTATATAATTTATTTTAGTATACAAAATTTTTCAGTTATGATAAAAATTGAACATAATATTATATTTCATTTTTCTTGTAAAGCAGCCTTTTATTACTAAACTTTTGCATGTGTTTCTTCCATTTTCTCATAAGCTTCTTCAAGTATGGATAATAATGCCTCATGTCCATCCATTCTTATTTATCTCTCCTCTTCTAATTCACTTTTGATTCTTACTACTACTTCTTTCAGCATTGAAAACATACTCATTTCTGCATCCTCTCTATAATTATATTAATTCATTGTACCTCTATTATTTTCCTTAATTGGCCTACTCAAACAGTTTAGAAATCTCATTACTAGCTCTTTTGACAATATCTTAATCCTCTTATACTCTTTCTTAATTTTCTTATACATTATATTACCACAAAGCAGGTAAATCATTTTAAAGAGTAGTATTTATTATACTTACCTATTGATTTCTAACTTTTATTTCTTATCCTATTTGTTATAGTAAATCTTAGACCTTTAAAGTTGTAAATTAAGAAACATACTTATTAATCATAGTTTGATAGGACTTAATCGCTTTATTCTCTATTTGCCTTTATGTCATCTTCTAGCTTTTTCTGAAGCTTATTCTCCAAATTTTTAATCTCCTTAAGTTTTTTCTCATGTTAAGAACTATATTATTCATTTTGCTTTTCGAATTTTTTGTTGAGATCAGAAAATTAACTTGTCAATTATCCCTATATTTAGAACTAATAATACAAGTTATTCACTGTAATTATTGATAATATCTTTCAAATCATTTTGTGCTTTATTGACTTTATCATAAATTTCATCTATTTTTGCATCTTTTGTAGTATCTACCTCAAATTACAGAGTGCTCAACTTCTCTTACAATTTTGTATATCTCTCATTAATTTAAGAATCGGGATCCATTTAATAAATAAATAAATATAAATTTTATTTCAATTCTAATAATTTAGTGAATTACCTTAATAAAATAAATAGAACGTATTATGATTTATACTTATTTTTAATCTAATTAGAATTCATAATTCAATCGAAATTTATCATCTACAAAAAATAGTATAAGAATCTATATTTATAAAATAACTCAATATATAGTATAAGGAATAATTTTATTGATATTTAGCATTTGTTATTGTTTTTAATTGTTTAAAAGTCTATTTAAATATTCATAGAGCTCTTCAATTAATACAATATTATTATTCTATAATTAATTTATAAATTGCATAATAAAAGTTAAAGATTTCAAAAGGACTTATGATATTAATTTATTTAAGATTCAAGTAAGTTTTTGAGTTGCTCAACGGCTAATTAAACTTGTTCATCATCTGATTAACAATCATTGTCAATTTACTATAAATTGAAACATTATTTACATGGGTTATAGTTTAACTAAATGAATTAGGGATATTTAATGCTTTATCATCATAACATCTAAATTCTCTAATACATCCTTTTGAATCTTATAATTTTAGATTTGAGTATATTTATGATTTAGATGTTTTGAAAAACTTTGTTATCGTTCTTGATGGTAATTCTATTTTTTTATCATATGTTATAGCTGATTTATTCTTTTATATTGATTTAACAATTGTATGTTTTCGTCCTATTGAACTGTTTTCTTTATTTATAAATTTCTTAGTTATATTTTGTGTTAAAGTTTCCTGAAATTAATTATTATTATTATTACCCATCTTTATTTGGTTGTAATGAATTTTCTATTATTTTCATATAAGTTAGACATAAATGATGGAAATTGATTTAAACTCTAATAATAAAAATAATGTCCTTTCAAATTTAAATTTTTGATAATATAACCAGTTTAAATAATAAAAAAAAAGGCGGAATAAAAATATTGAAACACATAAACTAATTTGAAATCAAAATGTATATTTGAATGTAATATTGGCTATTCATATAGGTGGTAAGTTGATGTTTTTAATATCTTATTCATCAATTTCTCCAGCTTGTAATTATTTCTTTTATTATAAAATTTGTTATACAATTATTTTTTGACGTTCACTCTTGTTCCCACCATTATGCTTAAATTTTATGTGTAAATTTAAAGAAACATCAGATCCATACAGTTTCATACAATTTTTATATGGACACTACAAAATAGATCAAATCTAACTAACTTCAAAATTCTTCTCTATTTCAGCAGCAGTTCTTCTCTTTTTTTTTTTTTTACTTGTAGCTTCTAAATTAGAAAATTTTTATTCTATAAATTGGATTCTCTCCTTCAATTCTTCTATTTACGTTTAAAAATCTTATAATTAAATGCTATTCTTTTAATACAAAAGAGTAATATGCTTATATGATAGTTCATCACAATTATTAGCACTTTCTAAAAATTAAATTTTATAATACATTCTAGTTCTATTGGAATGTCATTATTCTTAATTTATTTCTATTAATCACAATTTTTTTGTTATTAGTTCAAAGTATTGTATCGATTATCATTTTCATGTATAACATTTGATCTAGATATCTAAATAGAATTCTTTACTTTTGATTGATTATGATGACTTTTTTTGTTACATTTGGAACTGGATATTGTTATTTCATATTAA
>JPFL01000155.1:71137-120513 GCA_000733385.1 Paramecium biaurelia | reverse complement strand
ATATATAATATTTTATATCACATCATCTAACTAAGATATTTGTACACTCTATAAAATATAAATTATATTATTACTTAGTTGATAAGGAAGGTACAAATGTTATTATTACAAAAATCATAATTCTCATTTGCTTTTTGAAATTTGCATCAAAAATACCAATAAATTTATCATGACATTTCTTTACATCTCTTTCTACATTACTTTATATCTTCTCCAAACAACTTTTTATCTCAGCTACTTTGTCTCTCATGATTACCATTTCTTCAGTCTCTATTATGTCTGCCTTATTTTTAACATTTCTTTATAATGGCATTTACATTCTTTTGTTTTAATATGTGTATATCAACTCAATTACTTGTCTATATATTCTATTATCAATTATATCCTTATTCTTAAAATAATAATCAAATAATGTATATAAATCTTCATATATAGCAGTAAGTTTATGAATATTCTAATGTAATTATCATTAATTACTGAATCTATTTCATTAAAAGTCTGATTGAAATTAGAACCTTGATAGATTCTACCCATACATATTATAAATGATAATACTATGTCGGCATGAATATTATACAATAAAACATTGTCATCACAATAATTTATAGCTTATAGAAATGGTAATTCAAAATTGCATAATGTAAATCCACCAAAACAAATTGCTCCATAAAGAGCAAGAAAACCATAAACATAATTATACTCTATTCTCTTTTTCTTCTCAATATATATAACAACTGTTCTCATTAAATTCCAACTCTAGAGACTAAGTGAACATGTAATATCAATTAATTCATGAAGAGCATTTTCTTGATCCATATCTATAGTTATGATCTTATTTAAAGCTTATAATATATAGTTTTTGGTTTTCAAATCATCATTCAATACTAATTAGAATATAATGGATAAAAAATGCATATAGAATCCCATAAAAATAACTGAATAGAAAAGAGTGTAAGGATGGATTGGCCAAAATAAAAAAAATATTGGTATTAAAACCTTGAGAGTGATTAAAGTTATCACTACTATGATCTGTAAATTACTATCAGGAATTAAAAATTTTCTTGTGTAAATATAATGTGGCAATAGAAAATGCTAGAACACACTTCGATTGCCATTAAATCCCAAATCTTAGAGATAATCCAAAACAGACTTTGCCTTCTCAACTTCCTTTATAACTTTTGTTTTCCTTCTCTTAGCCATAGGTGATGCTTGTATTTCACTATTTATGAAATCTGAACACATGCTAAAGTAAATCATTGTTGGGTCTAGATTCTCTTTGTCAATAATGTGATCAACTTATTTAGAGAATTACTAAATGGTATTAAGATTATCTTTATCTTAAGAATCTTGAGCTTTAATGAAATCCATGTGAGCTCTACCAAGACCAATATTATAGAAATTCTATTGACTGAATAAGAAGGAGAAGTTGAAGGAAAATACATATCTCTGTTCTTTATCTTTTTGTGTTCTAATTTATTGCTATACCATAATTTAAGATTGTTTTACCGCTTTTTCGATTTCTACTTCTTCTATTTTAACCAATTCTTTTTGAGTTATGAATATTGCAAACAACATAATAAATAAAACACAATTGACTGCCCAATGAAAATATTCTCTATTCACGTCAGACAATTCTTTAATTTTAGGAATTGAAATTACCTGAATGATTAAACAGACCATACAAAAAGATTGTATAAATACAGGCTATGCAAATACAAAGCATGTAATCATAGACATATTGTCTTGATTATTGAAATGCATTATTACTTCATGTATTATTAACGAAATGCTTTGTCTGTATCAACTTTACGTAGTAATTTAAAAATGTAAAGACTCACAATCATGTAACTAAAATAAACAGGGCCAGAGTTATATAACATAAGAATAATTCTTCTTAATAGACATTTGAATTGATATTTCCTTTAATTTGTCCAGAATTTACGTTCTGACTCATCATCTACCAAAATATCAAAACTATTGTGATGTTGATTCTAGATCAATTACAAATTGTTACTACAATAGCTAATGAAGTATTTAAGATAGAGTCTTAATGACCATGATGTACATTCATTTATATTTTTTTATGTTCAAATATTGAAAATTATATAGAGAGTAAAACTGCATGTAATTTTAAACTAATGAAAAATTGTTCTCAGTCTTTTTTATTTACTACAAAGCTATCATAAATTCTTAGAAATGGATGTACTGTCACTTTAACTGTCTATCAAGACAGACTATCATTAAGTGGACTTAAGAAATCTAGTTTAAGTGAGAAAATTGAAAAAGAAATCGACTTTTAAACTACTCATTATGTACTTAATTGGGATTACTCTAAGTAAGATTTAAGTTAATCCATCTAGCCATTCTAAAGCCATTGAAGGTTTCAGTCTTTGTAAACATAATATTAGGAGGTACACCTTCGGTGGAAGCAGTGACCAGCTCAGCTAGTTAAAAAGTTGTTTAAGTGGTTTAATGCCATTTTCTGATTGGGAAAAAGATTTCAAGTTTGTTAAACATATTAGAAACACCTAGAAATGCTAGGTACTATTATTTACAAATCATTTTTAAGATAATCCTTGCCAAATAACAAAACTAATTTCAAGTTCTCAAACTCATTCATAATCAATAAGTATATAACTAAAGTAATATAAATAGAATCCAGAAGAATTACAAGCATTGAAACTACTTCAAAAGAATCCTCATCCAAATGTCCTTGGCTTTAATTCATATTACATTGACGATATGAATTGTTACCTAGTTATGGATTACCTATCTCAAGGCACATTATATGACCTTTAGAAAATGTACAACTCCAAATTACCAATCCACATCATTTAAGAAGTTATGTAACAGATTTTGGAGGGTATTATTTCATATAGAAAAAATTAGGTTTAAACCATTTGCATTAATTAAAAATCATACATAGAGATATTAAATATGATAACATCATGATTGCCTCAATCAACCCTCTGAAAATAAAAATTATTGATTTAGGACTTTGTGTTATTAATTAACCTTCCTTTTCAAGAGCTGGTACTGGAGGATACATTGCTCCAGAAGTATTTTAATCAACTAGAATCACTGAAAAAATAGATATTTTTAGTGCAGGAGCTGTCTTTCATAAATTACTTATTGGTAAACCTATATATGAAGATCTTGGGTAAAATCAAGCAGGTAATATTCGAATCAGTTCTCACATTTAAAATGAAAATGCTCTCGATCTATTGCATTAAATGCTGAACTTTGATCCTAAATTAAGATATAGTGCTTATGATTGTATAGCTCATCCATTTTTCACTGATGAATCTGATTAACTCTCTTCGAAGTATTTATATCATAATTAATTAAGAACTGATTTATTTTAGTACTTATCCCCAAAACAAGCTAAGTTATAAGTCTATACTCCAGCAACAGATTTCATATCTAATTAGAATGTGTACCCATTTAAACTTAATTGATGTAATTGTATATAATTGTATTTTAATTATCTTTTTTATCTATTTTTAATTGTCTTGTGATGAAAAAAACTAGAATTATTAAAATATATCACAATTAAAATATTTAATATAATTTATCTCCCAAAACTATTTTATAGTATTTTCATTTTTAAATTATAATTAAATAAGTTTATTTACAATAAATTTTGAGAATTATAATTTCTTTATTTAATAAGGATCTTCTTAGATTAAATATAGTTTCTTCATTTTATTTATAATTTTTAAATACAAAATAATTATCAAACTCTTTATTTTTTTATTACTTTAATTTTTAATTTTGGCTAAATTATACTAGATGTGCATTTCTTAATATTCTTAGTAAATGATTATTATTCTAATTAAGTACATTCTTCTTCTTTATTCTTTTAGTCTTGTTTATGTTAAATAAGTGAAGAATCATTTATTTATGAGGGTTTCTCCAAAATTTAACTCTAATTTACAGAGACATTTTCACTAGACTATTATGAAATTTCTAATTATTATCCTTAAATTCTTTATTGAGAATGGGGACATTACCTTAAAAATTTAACATAAAATGTTACAAGTATTTCTTTAGTTATGGTTTAAGAGTTTTAAGCAAGTTAGGTTAATTGACATCAAAACTACGTTACATAGTTGAGGCTTGACTTTTAGTGTCTAAAGTATTTCCAATTTAAGAAATAAACTTATAAACATGCATTCGTGCCTTTTTCCAAAGATAATTAATACGAGCAGGCATTGTTGAAGGAACTGGTTTCTTTATACATTTACCCAACCAAGGAAATCTTTCAATCATAGTAATTAATTTATCTTAGATCTTTTTCTTATATTCAAAACTTAATTCTATCAGTATTTTATAAATGAAATAGAGAATAAAAATCAAGTTGATGATAGATATTAAAATGTTTGTAATATCCACAATGTATTAATTATTATTATCATCTTATATGTAGGCTAAAATTAAACTAACTATTTCTAATTATGTTGAAACCTTATCTAAAACATTGAATTTATACTCTAAATATGGTTGTGTTTTATTGAGTAATTCTAAATAACAGAGTAAAACCAATATGACAAACAAAAATAATAATTTGAAATCTTGAACAAGTAATGTAGAAAGGATGTAAAATAATGATTTGACTATAAAACGAACAAATTCCCAATAGTAATATTGATTCTTATATTCTATAAATAAGTAACCATAAGGCAATCGAATTTAACATGTCCAAAGTTTATTCTTGTTTCTATTAAGTTTAATGAAATAAAACAAAGGCTTAAATAATCCAATAGTCAATAACACAGGAATTATATAGGCTCTTATATAAGTTTAATGTTCATGAGTATAACATAGATATTATGTGGATGCCTATATATAATATTATCCAGATGCTTTAAGACAAAATAGTATTTCAAATAATCCTTCTATTAAATCACCTTGAAAATAAAATAGAATCTAAATCAAACTATTAATGAATATTGTTTAGATTGTGTTTTCCAAATGTTTACATAGAGATTAAATGAAATATGTGAAAATAAATAAAGATACAAAAATAATAGATGTAATTAAGTTCCATATTTATTTTAGGTACACAATTTCAATTTAAAATTACATTTTAATAAGTAAACATTCAATTTGAAATCCAAAGGTTTGGAGAGGGTTTCCAATAATTTAAGATAAAAATTGAAATGGTTGTGGTATCTTAATGTTAAGAACCAATAATATGGAGAGTAATTGAAAGTAAGTAGAAATCATTTTAAGCAATACTTCAGTTTGATCTATAGTCATTGTTGATCTAGTGCCAAAATGTAATCCAATAAGTCTAAGATAACGTCCAATTAATTAAGCCCTAGCCATCCTTAAGGCTCCACAAACAGAGAAATAGAGGACAATCTAAAGATTAATTAATATAAAATTACTGAAATCCATAAAAATGCTAGAATAGGTTTAATTTAATCTATCAAATTGAATTGACATTCAACACAATAATTAGATAGACTTCTAGCATATTATTATTCCCATCTTATTGAATAGTAATCGCAATCTTAACAAATTGCTCCTATATATCCTTCACCACAAATAAAATCACTTTTACCACCTAAACATACTGATAGTTAGGGTTTACATAGTTCAATATTATCTGTTAGATTATGTGGTCTCCAATATCCAGGCTTTAAATCTATTTCAGCTCCTCCTGGACAAGAGTATGCCTATGGTAAACATTGCAAGCAAGGAGATAAGGAATCAAAACTATATGTTCCATACATACATTTTTAACATGAATTTCGTATCCATTATTCTCCTATTTCACATTAAGTGAAGTTCAGTAAAACTTAAATAGAAAATGGGTTGTTATTATATAATTTCAATTATTCCAATAAAATTATTATTGGTAGTTATTCATTCTGAGGTTCTTATTGATAATACAAGTACGTAATTTCATAATTACATCTATATAAATCAAAATGATATGAATAATTATTTAAATAGATATTCTCTTTGAATTTACATAATCTATTTTTATCACTATCCAAAATACTTATATTAAATTTAATGTCCTTTCCACTTTTAAAATTTTTAAAAGATAAGAAAATCTATTTTCTTATTATACTATCAAGACTATAGGTTTAATTAAAAATTTCTAAAAACACAGGTCCTTCTATATAGAAATCAGAATCTTAGGCTGTAATAGATTCAGTAACTAAGTATGTAAGCTAACCTTTCTGAGATGTAATATTTAAAACACTATTATTTTCAATATAATATGTTGTATTGTAGGCTTGAATATGATAAATAGCTCCTCCTTTTTATGTTGCTATCAAATTGATAAATTCATTTTATAAAATTTTAATGGAAGAATTGAAAATATAAAAACTAGATCCATCAACAGCAGTTATATTATTAAATTAATTATTTGTTGCTGTTAAGTTAGTGGTATTTTCAATATTTAATGTTCCTTAAAATGTTGATAAATTTGAAAAATTTGATTTTAAAATTTTAGCAGAATGAAAATTTGAAATTTTTATAATTCCTTCACAAAATTGACAATCTACATTACTTACTAGTAAATTTGATAGCTCAATAACTTCACTTTCAATTAAAGTGATGATTTATTGAGCATTAGATGACATATTTTTTAAGTTCAATCTTTTCACTACTATATTAGAATTTTATGAGAATATTAAAATACCAAAGAAATTTTATACATCTTATATAGTGATGTCTTTCATAAATGTATTAGTTTGATTCAAAACTATAAAATTACATTCTTTACAATTGTTTAATTTAATATTTTGAAGTGTTACACTTATAATTGTGTTTAATTTCACAAATATAATTTATTCACATGATATGATTGTTAAATTTGTTAAATGAAGAGTATTTGAATCAGAAATTGATAATATTAATTGATTGGTTAGATCTTCAAATATTACTGAATCTATCCAAACTTCATGAATAGTTTAGCTATTAATTAATGAGCAATTATTTTATTTATATATACCAGTTCTAATTGAGAATGAACCATGCATATCAAATAATTTTCTAGAAGAACTCTCTATCAAATTAAATTAATTTATTAGGAGAATTAGATCTTAACTTTAATTTGATTGTAATATACTACCCTCTAGTTATTAGCAAGTTATGTTCTTAATAAACATGTCAGTACTACTAATTTAAAAGATTGATTAGACTTTTAATTAATAATTCACCATATTTGTTATATTAATGTAGGGACTATTAACAGTGATTAATGAGGAATCAGATGTTATTAATGAAAAATTAATATTTTTCATTTGAACTTAATTTTCATTTTCTAATATAAATAAGGTGGCTTTGCTTAACGAAACATTTCTAACTGAAATATGTACACTTCCTGATGCTCTTATCAATTATGATAATATTATAAATGAATTATACAATTAGATTTCTTAAATTATATTGCATTTTAAAAATTCACTTGATGCAATAAAAGAATTTGATATGACAATTTAATTAATACAATCTACAGTGCCTAATGTTGAATTAATAAAATGAACTTATTCTAAAAAAAGGTTTTATAGTTCAATGAATTGATTTGTGATTGAACTTTGGAATAATGAGGTATCCCTAATGAATAACCCGTTAATCATAACAGGTGAAGAAAACATTTATCTATTTCTAAAAACATTTTAAGTAATAGTCACATTCTCAATAATGATGAGAGAGGCAATAAAACGACAATGCTTTTGAAGTGTGACTTTTTTTAATATGATTTGAGAATCAGAAATTATTGAATGTGTATTGGTATTAACTTCTAAATCCAAAAATTGAACACTATTGAATCCTTAAAATTAAATATTCCCATTAAGTTAGAGCTTTTAGCCTGTTATAACTAAACTTGCATTCTATGATGTCATATTGACCAAGATTTCTTAAGTAGTATTGAGAAAACAGTTATAGTTAGGAATCAAGATTGTGAGTTCCATTTACACAGTCAAATTATGCGAGTCTTTACATTTAAGTTGAGCATAGCATATATTGAGAAGGCCAACCAAAATCAAAATAATCATTGAATATAATCAATTCATTTTAATACACAATATAATTACCTATATTCATTCTAACCTTTTAAAAAATAGATCTAGTCGATTAACAGTGTTTCTAAAATTTAGGATAAATATATTTTATTAAAATTATGAGTAATTTAACCTCATCTTAAGGATGCCCTTTTAAATACCCAACTGATCATTCAAAAAATGATGGTAAAAGCATGACCTTTAGAGATTTCATATAATAGCAATAAATGAAAGAAGATTAAAAGTTCCAATTAACAGGACGATTATCTACTCTTCAAACTTCCCCAAAAATTTCAAAGAAATCAAGATGGGAAAAATAGCTAAGTACTCTACTACGCTAAGAATCATACAATCAGTTCACAGTTAAACATGATGCACAGAGTCAGGTGGCAATTAATGACTTTGGAAATAAAGTGAAAAGTTTTAAAAGTCAAGAGCTATCTCCTACTAACACACATTTTCATTTACCTATTATTAGTGATTCTTAAATTGCTGATATTATACTACCCAATACACCTGTTCATTTCAAATTTACTCCATTTTAACATAAAATCAAAAATCCTCATATGAATGGTCTACGAAATGTTCAAGACTAACTTGAGTAACTTCGAAGTCCTAAAGTACTGTAGATTCATAGAGAGTTAAAATAACTTCCGAAAACATAAACAGAAATCATAAGCAAATTTTTTGAGAGTAAATTCCAAAAGATAATAAAGACTTAAATCAAATAATATGGTAGCAATGAATTACTAGATTAACATACTGAATCACTTTATCATCGAGTCATTTAAGACCGTTAGCTGAAGACTAAGTTCTAAGGAAAACATCTAAAATATCTTAAGGATATTTATAAAAGTGTTTTAGGTATTGGATACACGTAAGAAATACTACTTGATCCATTTAGAATGAGGAGCATTCATGCTTCTTTGTTTATAAAGAAGGAATAATTTATTAGATTCAAATATCTTTTTATCAATCAATATATGGAAATGGAGACTCCTGTTGAGTTACTTTTTAAAGGTTGTTACAAATTGGAAAATTTCAAACCTTTAATTCTAAATTAAAGAAGTGATTTTGAAATATTTGGTGGAGAAAGTGGGATCAATGAAGTAGCTAAGAATATGTATGAAAAGATATTCAAAGATTACACATTAAGTCCTTATTTCAAAGCTATTGAGTTGGAAGAGTAGGCAGTTAAGTTTGCTAAACTTTTTGCATAATTAATTGATCATACTGAATCTCCTAATTATACACTTGAAGTACTTAGAGAAAGACATGTAAAATATAAATTAACACATGTTCAATTGGCTAATTTTAAGTTCTATCTATCGACTGCCTTATAAAAGTTAGGGATAGGATACAAACATTTAAGAATATTACTTAGAAAGATGGATACTTATAAGTTTGCTATTTTGAATAAGTCTTCACTTTAAGAATGTATTAATAATGCTCCAGGAGGATATAGAGAATTTATTGAAAATTTTGTTCGTTTGTGTTCAAGTGAACCTATACTTTTTGATTTAGTTTAAAAGAGAGGTAAGTAAAGATTTACTGCTCATTGTGAGAATGTGTTTCACTATTTTTTTAGAGACAATGTAAAATCGATAACTGATGATGATATAGAGTCTATTCATAGAAACAAAACAATAATTTCAGAAAAAGTCTTTAGGAAATTTAAAGAAAAAGCTATGCAAGCTGTAAGCAAAGTAACAAATGATCCAATTTTATTAAGTGATTTCGAAGAGGATTGGGAAGAAATTACACCAATCATAATGAATAAACCAAAAAAGACTACTATAAAGTAACTTGGAGGCTAAGGAGTAGTAAATCGTATTGCATATAAATTAGAAAATGAAATTATGTAAAGACCACTTCTTTACAAAGTATTTGAAGTAATATATAATGTTAATAAAGGATAATGAATCTCAAGTTGGTCCTAATTTAAAATGCAAATTAAATTTAATTCTGTATGGAATGCATTTCTACAAAAGAACTGATATTGAAGTGATTCACAAGAGATTGCGTATTCGAGAATAAGCATATTATGAATTCTAATAAGTTAAAATTAATATTTATTTTAGGCCATGAAGGTTGTTATGTAAGATGAACCAACTAAATTATAATGGGTCCTTGATGTTATTGATGATTACAAGAAACATATTGTTTTTGACTGATTTAAATTTTTTATTTTTTTTATAATGATATCAGACACTTAGAAATCGTTTAAGGATTTTTTGGATGCTTATGCTATAAATAAAAAGTAGCCAGAAAAAAGAAGATAACAAAAATTGAATCCTGTGTTTCTAATAACTAAATATCAACCTTAAGGGAATGCGATTTAAATTGAATAAAATTTTAGTTACGCCATCACTAATTCTAAAGTGACTAATAATGATCCTCCATTGAGTTTAAGATTTAAAACCTTAGAGAGTGAAAAGAGCAATATGTCAGGTTTAGTGCTGTTTCGTAAGAATAGATGGAGATAAAAAGAAAAAACCTAATGTTTAATTAGAAATTCTGAATTATTCAATAGTGTTATTCAAAAGTCATCTAGGTTTGCTAGCTAATAATAATTAGTACCCCTCAAAACATAAGATTAATTAATTAAGGGATACTTGATGGAATTATCTCGAAAACGAAAAGTAGCACCGAAACCTTAAGGAACAGATGAAGTATTGAATTATGAAGTGGAATAAATATATTTGGATATTACAAGAAGAGATAATATATTAAGTGTAAAGTTTCCTAATAAGAATTATATTGGAGTGAAATAATTATTTAGAAATCTGTTAGCAACTGCATATGATTAATAAATGTTTTTAGATTTACCTCGTTTAAGAGTAATTCATTTCGGCATGTAATTAACACATGCTCATTTTTTTAAGTTTAAATATCATTTTTTAAATAAGTACATGCATTTAAACATCTCAACTGAAAAGATGTTTAATTGTTGTGAACGTATTGAAAATATACGCCCATACATACTTAATGAAATATTAGAATATGATATATATGGAGGTGAAGATGGTATTAAAGCTATCACAAAATCAATGTACAAAAAGATATTATCGGATGTTACATTAGCTCCATATTTTGAGAATATTGATGTAGCCACTTAAGAGATGAAATTTGCTAGACTCTTCTTTTAATTAATTTATCATTTGGATTCCCCAAATTATTCATGTGAAGTACTTAGGGAAAGACATGTAAAATATGCCTTAACAAATGTACAACTTACAAATTTTAAATATTACTTATCATTAACCTTATAGAAGACTGGAATACCATGGAAGAATATCAGATAACTCTTAAGAAGAATGGACATCTATAAATATGCAATAATAAATAAAAATGATCTTCAATATTATGTTAATTAATTAGGGTTTAATTAATTTATAGAAAACTTTGTAAATAGTTGTGCATAAGATGCAATGTTATCTGAATTAATTCATCGTAGAGGAAGATAACGTTTTATTGCACATTGCTGTAATATTTTCCATTACTTTTTTCGTTATAATATAAAAGCAATCACTAGGGAAGACTTACACTTAATTCATTCAAAAAAAGCTATAATAAATGAAAAGATTTTTGATAGATTCAAATAAAAAGCAGTTGAATCTGTAAAAGATTTGACTGATGATAGTTTAGTAATATAAGACTTTATAGAAGACTGGGATGAGATAAAACCATTAATCTTAGGGGAAACAAGAGAGTAACAAATATTAGGCTTAGGTCAAGATTATTTGATGCCAAAATTAGTCTCAATTTTGGAATATGAATTTGTTTAAAGACATTTAAATAAAATATATGAAACTGAAGAAGCAGAAATGGGTCATAGTATACTTTGCAAATTAAATTTACTTCTCTATGGGATTAGATTTTTCAAGAAATAAGACTTGTAAATCATTCACAAACGATTCAAAATAACCTCTTTACAATACTATGACTTTACCCAATGTTTTAAAATTGCTTTAGAAGAATACAAAGCTTTGAATTATGTTCATTAATTAATTGAAGAATATGAGTAGTTTATAGTCTCTGAATGAAAAAAATTTATAATTATAAAATTAAATTTTTGACGATTTATATAGGTTTAATAAAAATTTAATCTATTTAAAATAATAATCAAATTTTTCTTTTTTTGATGATAGATATTTTTATGAGAATTTAGTGAATGAATAAAAATGATTTCAATTTATTTCTTTAATTCCTTTCTTCTTAATTTGATTTATGTAATCTATTAATTTTTGATTTTTTTATTTGATTGCTATATCTATTGCAGTTCTCCCTTTATTATCTTTCTTTTTATAATCAATTCCCTTTATCAATAAAAACTTAGCAATTCCATTTCTCTCTTTTAATACTGCTGAATGCAATAATGTATAACCATTAGAATCAACTAGGTCTAATAATGAAGGCTCACTAACTATTCTGAATGTGAATTCAATTTTCTCATTTAATATAATTAATCTTTATAGATCCAATATCTGTTATGTCTGATAAGTAGATGGTTTTTTTATTTGTTCACCTGGTTATAAGTCATATTCCTAAATCTAAGGAACAGGCAACTAGTATAACACATTTGAATTCATTCGTTGTAATACATTTTGAAGAGATGGTAATTATTGGAAACTAGAGAATGCACTAGAAAAAGGCATGTTAGCTTAATATATAGTAGGTTAAGATTAAATTTGAGATCCAGCATTACTAATGACTGAGGAATTCATATATTCTGGAACTTATAAAACCTTGCTTATTATGAGATCTTTTTTCTCAACAAATTCCCTTTATGGATTTTTAATGTAATCATGAGTATATTTATTTCTTATTTGAACTTTTTCTTGAAACATTTATTATCCTTATTCTTCCAAATTACTCAATTTATCAAAGTACTTTTATTCTTCCTTCAAAAACTTATCCATAATTAGTTTTATATATTCCTTCTCTTCTTTTTCCTCCATCTTTAGTTCTCTTCTTCTATTTTCTTGTTATTTATTAAAATTGGCTCTCTGAGTTTATTACTGATTCATTTATAAAATCTAATTATAATTTCTCATATCAGTAACTTCTTGATTTTCAACATGTTTCTATGAGGTATGTTTGTGTTTAAAATAAATCTAATCTTTTCTGTGATATAATTTGAAAAATCTTCTTTCATATTTTGTATTGTTTTCAAAATAATTATCTAATTTCTCCTTGTATTCATTTACAAAATTATTTTTCATTTTTTTAAATTTAAGATAATCAGTATGATCAACCGGATCAATTTTGGGTCTCTTAAATTCTTTCACTTTCATAATTGGATAATTAGAATTCTTTTACTTATATTATGTATAGAGTGGACACTCCTATTCAACAATTTCATTTAATCTAAAATATCAATATAGTTGATGTTACAAGTTCTCTGTTTTTTATGCCTATGTCATAAAAGTATGTTTATGTTAAGTACTAATTTATGTCTTACCTGCTACTGCACTAGTTGCTCTTTCAGTTTATGTGACAGATCTCTTATTCATAAAAATAATAAATATTTTATAATTTATATATAATTAGGTAATGCTATTTAAACTATCTCTTCTAAAAGTGAATAGAAAAAAACAATTAATAATTTGAAAATAAGATTAAATAAATAAATAATTATTCATTGATTCTATGAACTCAACCAATACTACCAGGTAAACTCATCACCCTAAATCCTCAACTATTTATGTCTTTATAGGTGTTTTTGTTATTATTGTTCTATTGGTAATTGCCATCATCATGCTCATTCAAAGAGAAAATAGGAGATTAAATCAACGAATGCGTTATTCTGAAATGACACAAAGAAAAAAAGAAGCCAACACTACCCTAGATGGATAATCAATTGAAATCTCAAATACAGAATAACAACCTAGTTATCCTGACAAATTGGTGACATTTGCATAGTGATATAATATTACTTTATTAATTATTATGGATTAATTTACTATTGCACTATTTCCTCTTGTATATGCTGGTTATGCTTAAATGAAAATTAAAGGATACAAATAAGTGAGAAATAAACCAGAAACTATTGCTTTAAAAGTTAAGATTGGCTTTCAACTATAAATTGCCATTGTTCAAATAATTGAATTAATTGTCGCCCTTTTCAATAAAGATTTACTCTCTGCTTCATGTTGTTTATTTTTAATCATTGGATTGTTTTACTCATTTGGGATTACAGTTATCTTTCATCATGAATCACTTTTAACCTTCCTGCCTTTCATTTGTCTATTCAATTTAATTTGCAATGAACCCATACTCAAATTATTTGATCTCCTAAGCCTAGTTTTATCATCCCTTCTGGTGATATACTAACGACAAAGAGGTGATGATCCATTAGAATATAGTAACTATTTTATAATAGTATATTATAGACCCTTTTTGTGAATTCTTTGAGTAATAAGATAATTTTATTGCATCATACTTGATCTTATTAAAATTTTAACCAAATGCGTATTCAGAAGAAATTGAATTACATGAGTTGAATGATCAAACAATTCAAGATCATCTATTAATTAATCAATAAGGTTAAAGTCATTAATAACAACATCCAACTACTTAAGTGGCATAATTCCTAATTAATTAATCTAGATAGTCAACCAAATTAGATGTTAAACATCCTGAACCTGCAATGATGGATATAATATTTTCAAAAAATAATGATGAAATTTGGGATAAAAAAATTGAAGTTGTTGAATCACCAAAATAATAAACTAAAAGAAAAGTTAGATCATCCTAAATAATAATGGAAGAGAATTCCCAATCAGAGGATGTCTCTTATCCCTCTTTTAAAGAAGAAATACCTAATAAAGCCAATTTGAATCGTAGAAGTTAAGTCTCAGAAAAGAGATCTCTATCTTAAAGAGAAATTAAATAAGATCCTGGCTATGAAAAAATATAAGTTATTCTTTCTGATGATGAGATCGATAAAATAAATAAAGCAGATACTATAAATATATAAGATGATTAATTTTAGGAATTGAAATGTTATGATCATCAATCTTCTAATGGAATTTAACCTAAAATTCAACCATAATAGTAATAAGTTATTGAAATTGTTGACATTGATAAATTAGGAGAATCTGAGAGTCCATTCAAGTAAGAACCAATTCCTTAAAGCTAACAACGTTTTCCTTTTATAGAAGACAATGAATATCCTGATAAACTAATTGTGATACCTTAATAAATACAATAAGAATTGAATAAGAAAAAATAACAGAAAAAAAAGAAATAAAAAGATGAAGGACTTATTACTAAAAGAAATAGAATGATTAAGAGAAATAAAAGTTTTGAAGAATTTTAAGATAAAAATGATGATAATAAATCTTAAAATAGTGATTAATATGATGATAAGAAAAGTGATTATGAAAGATATAAGGATGAATTAAGTTCTGCCACTTTATCTGAAGATGAAAGTGAGAGTGGAGTTTATGTTTAATAGAAAATGGAAAAAGTATAATTCATGGTAGGGAGATAACTTGTGAAAAAAATAATTAATTATTAACATAAAACTTTGATTCCTATAACCATTAAAGTTAAGAATGATCAATGGGTCCAGAATTGCCAATATTTAGAATTATATTAATTAGCAAATGGACATTTACCTAAACCATCATATGGAGATGTTGAAATTGAAAAGAAATTATTTTATATTTAACAATGGTTGGATGGAATGAGTTAAAATCCCATTCTTATGAGAAAAGATATATTAGAGTTTTTCCACGTTCCTGAATCAATTATTAATAAGTATGGATTAGTTAAAAAGATAGAAGAAGAAACTAGAGTTCAAAGACACAGTAATAAATTTATGAATTCTGCTTAAAAGGAATATTTCCTATAAATAAAATAAATAAAAGTAGATTGTTTTAGCTCAGAAGAATCAGAAGCTTTTGCAGGAATCATTTACTACAATTTAAGATTCACAATCTAAACAGAGAAAAAATCCTTTGTTTCAGAATGCAAGAAAACAATAGATGAAATAAAAGAAGCTACTAAAATCATTTAATAGGAAAGAAATCTAAGGGTTTCACTCTAGGATCATGAAACAGTGAAAAAATAAATGAAAGCAATAGATTAATTTTTATCAGAATTATTTAGTCATCAATTTTATTATTGTGATAAATTATTTGAGTAATTTGGATTATTATCGAAAATTACATGATATCGCTATATTATATATATTATATATTTGAAATTAACTTATTTTTTGATCTTTATGTATATATTAGATCATTATTCAACTTCAATCCATCCACCTTCAACATGTCCACTCATTTAAATAAGGGAAAACTAATTTATTATTCAAAATAATTACATCAAAGCTTTGGATACAAGGTTGATCTGAGGTATAAGTAACCTTCTTTCCATTATAATCGGTGTTTTCATATAAAGTGACTCTTCCTTATGGTGGAATTTTAATGGATCTAATTTATGGAGGAATGTTGTCATTCTAAAAGTTTGGTGATTTAGAACAAAATTCAAATGAAGCTCCCTTAAAGTCACATTCACTATAGAATATTGCACATGCTTCCTTTGGTTCATACCATAATTTGAAATCTCTGAAACCCCATGATTCTAATTATTGTTAAAAATAGTATTACCATCTATGGCGTCTTGATCCAAAGTAGATGTAAAGACAATTTCAGCCTTTGAAGCTTGATGATTGAAAATTTCATCAACATTAGTGAAACCATCCCACCAAATACCTTATCCACAGATATTAGCACCTCCGGTCTAAAGATTCCAAGATGTCTTCCATACATCAGTTCCATCAACCTTGATAATCATGAATTCTCCATCCCAAGAGTCAATCTTATAGATTGTTGATTATAATCTAAGTCTCTTGTGTGGTGGGATTTCAAATGTTTTTGTTGCTTTAGCACCAATACCCATAATATCAAAACCTCCAACCATTGATTTACCATTGCATTCAGCTACAGTTTTTCCTGCTTTATTGTTTGTAAGAACCCAACCGTTGATTCCTGTGAATTTATCTTCTAAGAAAGATTACTCCAAAAGAATAAAGTTTGGTAAAGCTTAGCATTTACCTGCAACTAATGCCCAATTGTTGGCACATTCTATTTAGATATAATTATATTTTACTTTTGCAATCAGATTCTTTTGGTCCTGTACATTCAGCACAGTTGTCTGCACAAGCTGCATAGTAGATATACAAATCTCTCAAACCAAATGATTCATGTACTATTTCATCAAGAGTTGAAGTAAATTCAACTTTAATTTAATCACCAGTATGATCAATATCAACTTCAGTTCTAACAAACATAGATTTCCATTCAAATACAGGGCAACCACATATCTTACCAAAGTAACCCTCATACCATTAGAATCTTCTTTCCCAAACTAATTTCCCATCAATTTTGATTTAGGCTGCTTCATTGTCCCAAGAGTCTACCTTAGCCCAAAGAACCTTAATCTTGAGCTTGTAATGGGGTTTGACCTTAATAACTTTACTGACAACTGCTCCCCTCATCATTTTATCAAGACCTCCAAAAATACCAGCAGCTAAAATATTTATATTTAAATAATTACGTCCACATTATGTAGAATGAGCTAATCCACCAGCAACATCCCAGCCATCAGCTCCTAATTAATTAGAATCTAAGGCTGTCCAACTAGAAGTGAAGGATTACCAGAAATTACAGTTTTCTTATTTATCATCAACTTAACAAGCAGCACATCCATTTGGACATTTTTCTACTGATAAAATAAAGTCTCTGATAGCCCATGATTCCTAAATTAATTACAATTTTATCTTACATTATCAGCAGCTTCATTCAAGTTGGATGTGATAACAATGACTGCTGTTGGACCAGTATGCTTAATATTCAAATCAAGATTGACAATCATTTCCTTCCAGTCCCCACCTTATCCACATTTTTATCCCTCTCCTTCATTGTATTAGAATTTTCTTGACCATGCTAATTAGTCGTCAACGAAAACATAAGCTTCTTCATTGTCCCATGAGTCAATCCTAAATTATTTTTATATATATCTTACTTCCAGAATTAAAGTTTTAAGTTAATTAATGAATGTGGTGGAAGTTCAATTACTTTACTTGCAACAGCCTTGCCACCAAACTTTCCAAAACCTCCGAACATCTTGGTGCCACTACACTCTGTAACATGAGCTAGTCCTCCAGCAACTGTCCAGCCTATATCATTAATTAATTATTTCACCATCTGCATCTGAAAAATCATTTGCTGTGAAGGATTAGGAGACTACAACTCGTTCTCCCATTACTTAGACTGCTGTGCATACTAGCAAAACTAAGAATAGAACCTTATTTTTCATAAAAAATAATAATACATACTTTTTTTTTGGCACTATTCCTTAAAAAACGATAATTTCCAGTTTTCCATAAAAATCTAAAAATAGATTATAGTTAGAAATTTGACTCTGATAAACATGAAAAATCATGCTTATTAGATCCAAACATAGTAGAAAAGCTAATCAGCAAATAAAAAAAGAAAAAAACAATTTAAATGTTGACTGTGTAAAAAATAGTTTATGAAAAAATAGAAAAATATTTTCATAGAGTTCATTACATGAAAAAATAGATAAATAAACCAATTACCCTACCAAATATCTAATCATTAGAGTAAGGGTCAAGAAAATAAGTGAATTAAAAAAACAAAAAAATTATCTTTTATGAAAATTAGGACATAACCAATGAAAAAAAAGGAAGATAACTTGCTGATTTATGTTTATATATGACTGATTTAATAAAATGATAAATGGGTAATATGTTTAGAAAAATTCTATTAGTAGTCTTTTTGGTTAATAATATTAATTTTAAATATATATATTTTATAATGTTTATGTATATTAATCTAAATATTTATATTATATAAAAATAAAAAATATGTTCACTATTATTAAATCACTGTTCCTAATTCATACCTGATCGCTCTTCTACACTTTTCCACTATCTCATCTTCCTTTTAGATCAAACTAGTTTTAATATCATTAATTTAATCTTTAACTATAGAAATTTATTCATTCACCTAATCCAATACATGTAGAGCTGCCAAATCTTATTATCATAGAATTATTTATTACTTAGATTCATGTTCTCTGTTTCTATATTTCTTGTCTACTTAATTTATTAACCTTAAAAAATTACAGTCTTATCATTCTTTTATTTGACTATTTATTTAATAAGATAAATACCCACCTACCCTATTGACACCATTTTAAGATGAAGTTTATTGTTTTAACTTTTCTAAAAGAAAGTTCAAGGCCTTATTATTTTCCACTTCTTTAACATTTAACTGTTTTGGATCAGAATTAACATCAAATGGTATTCCACTCAAATCAGCAGGTAATTAATGAGCTAATACAAAGACCTTATCTCTGGCAGTTAGAGTAGTCTCAGCTGGAGGATTAGTATATACATAGGGATGTTTATTATCTACCGCTTTAGCCAATCTATAAAGACCCAAAGGTAACAAGTGCCTTTCAATAGATAAATAATTAAATAATTCTCCGAATGTTTTATTCTAAATAACAATTGTAATTACTAGATAGTCTTCAGGGACAGGAACTTGATATAGATTTGAATCTTTGATATCTAAATCTTCACAAATAACTTTAATTACAGCGTTTGACTATCTCATGCCAGTAAGAATTTATTACAGTATGGTAACGATATGTGGATTATAATAAGCTTGGCAAGTGAGAGTATCAATCATGGCCGAAATGTAGACTTCTCCTGAGGCTTATAGAGGAGTCTAATTAACATAATACTTACCAATTCATATTTGAAATTGTTTTGAAATTTATAATCTTTATCAAGTAAAAATTAAATATTGGAACTTGAGACTAATTCAATCATAATCTAAATAGAAGGATTTATTTTTTTAATAGCCTTATAAATAAATATGCTTTCTGCATCATGCATTTGATCTAAGAAATCTTCACCTTCAGTTTTGTTGGTATCAGAACTTTATGCAAATATTACAGCCTTGTCTGCACAATGAATACTGGCTCTTTATAAATCCTCAGAAATAAGTGGAGATCCTTGCACGAACTTCACTTTCGGAAATCGATTGATTTATTCCCAAATTTCTGTAGGTTTTTCTGGTGCTAAGATAACTACATACTGAATCTCCTTCAAATACTTAGCTCTTAATGGAAGCAAAAAATAATAGATTGAAGGATGGATGCCACAAACAACAATATGATTATTTATCTCAGGTTATTCCAATAAAAATATTGATGTTGCATCCATTAATGAAACTGGTTCATTAAGAAAAAGATAATCTTTCTCAATGATTTCTTGTTCATCCAGTTGATCCTTGCCAGACAATAAAGGATCTTCAGCTTTATCCTCTTCTTCTTCATTAGGCTTATCTTTGTCAGATATAGTTTACTACAAAGAAAAATGATAATTGGCTATTTCTTCAGTAGTCATGTCATAAGTGGCAACAAGATCTGCAACTTTTTTATCTTGACAAATAATGTATGCATGAACTTTATTTGTATTTGATATGTTATAAACTCCAGGATTAAGTCTAATAATGGCTTATTTACCAAAGTCGAATTCCAAGCCAAAAAGTATGCCAGAGAATTCATTATAAACAATGGCTGCTACTTCACTAAATGTTTTCCCTTGAAATTTAAAACTCAAATCAGTCCTATATATTTCATGACCCATTCCATCAGTATATTGTGTAAGCCATTCAGAATCTAAGCTTTCTTTTTGTTCCCCTGCAGAAGTGACTAAATTCCCTAATAAACTAATGATGCCAGGACAAAAGCAAGATTTGGCCAGCAAATTCATTTTAAATTCTTCAACAACTATAATTTAATCAGTAATCATTTTAACTCCCAATGATTATTTATAGTGCATTTTACTCTCTGGTTTTATTAATTGCATACATAATCTAATATTACAACCAGTTAGATAATTCACATATTTCTTTATCAACAAGCCAATGAGAATATTCTTGTGATCAGCTGAATGACTATCAACTATTTATTTATTTGTTAGAATAACACAAGCCTTAGCTTAAGTAACAGCAGCTCTTCTTAGATCTCTCTCTATCATAGGATTCCCTTGAAGATAAATGAGAAACATCTCGTATCGTTCATTGTGCAAGAAGTCTTCCATCTCCGTATTGGGTATTGATGGTTTCAAAATGATTGCATTTTTATCTTATCCTCCATGATCTTAATGGAACAATTCATTACAGAAATTCTTCAAAGAAGGTACACTAACATAACTACATATGATTATATGAGGAATCTCATGATTAGGTTTATAGAATGATCTTGCATAAACACTCTACAATCCCATTAATCTAATCAATTCATTCATCTGTTTAGGTATCACCACAAGTACAATAATAATAAGTACAATAACACATACTCTTCCTTCTTCACTATATGGAATCACATCTCCATAACCTACAGTAGATAGTGTTACAATGGTGAAGTATATCATTTCATGAAAATGGCATATGTTAATCTAATTTGAACACCCTTTATTTGGGTCCATTGCTATTAATTCTTGTCTTTTAGGAAATTCGAATGCATATAACACTCCAGCAGTTACAATTATTATTGTTGTAACAGTTGAAAATATTACATATATTTATCGAGTCACTCCTCCAGATTCAATATCCGATAACTATTACAATTTGTTAATCATCCTTACTACTCGGAATACTCTTAAAATTCTAGATATATTGATAATTCGTTATAAATAATTCCAATTTCCTACAGACTGAATTGTAAAAAGAGGAAAAACAGTAAGCAACTCTATAATCGCAAAATCAGAAAATATATATTAGAATCTATGTTGAGCAGCAAACATTTTTAATAAATACTCTGTCAAATATAAAGAACAAACCACAATATCCAAAGTAGCTAGCCATTACACTGAATCAAAATATGTTGAAACTATATATATTCCTACACTAGCGAAACTTGCAATACCTGAAATTATCTCGAGATATCTATTTTACATCAATCATACCTTCCAACTTTTTAATTTAACTGCTTCTCTATGTATAATCTGAGAGTGATTCTATTCTCGTATTCATCATTATTTTCAGGTTTTAATTACGGTAACGGTAATACCATTGACATTTTTTTTGGGTTCATTTTTATTATAAATACTTTATGTTTATTATAAAATAATTTAAATGGTGTCTAATTACTTTAACTTCTTAATAAGAGATGTCTCTTTTTATATCAAAAAATATGGTCTATCTCACTTATTGGATGTAAATAAATATTTATATTTAAAATATAAAATGAAATCTGCTAAATCAGCTTATTCATTAAGTACAAATTTAGCCAGTTAATACACTGAGAGAGTTTATAGAAACAAAAAACCTGTTCTTCATATAAACACAGAAACTAGTCAGAGAATCAAAAGTGCATAAATAGGATCCTCATCTAGAAAATGTTACACAAATTCAAGTAGGGTCATTGAAAATTAAACTGTGTCTAAAATACCCTTACAAATTTATTAAAGATACATCGAGGAATCCTTTATGTCTAACAACCATGAAAAAATAGTAAAGGAAGCTAAATTAATAGCTCCTACTGTAATTAATCATCTCAATATTAACTTTTATGAAACACAATAATTGAGTCATGGAATGAGTCTTTATGATAAGCATCCTAATTTGCTCTTCAAGATGTATGAAACACTAATAAATCTTGATAAAAATGTAATGTAGGAATTATTTTTATATGAAACTTTAGTTGATAAAGATTAAATTGGAATAAAGGAAAAGAAGGACAGAAACATTACAGATAATTTTAGATTTGATTTTTTCATCAAAGCAATAAATATTATGGATGATTTTATTACAACATTAATCAAAATTATAGATGATAAAACTTTGGCAGTCTTTATAGAGTAATTATGGAAATTTTGGGTAATTCTACTTGATATTAATACTCAATGGTCATAAACTAGGTATAAAGCTTTACTTGATATTCAAGTTGGAGCAGTAGAAGCATAATTAAAGGATTGTTAATTTAGTTTGGATGCATTAAGAGAAAAATATATTTAAAAAGTTAAAGGACATCAATTAAGAGTTGCTGTAGAATAAAAAAAGAATTTACATCTTAAGGAAGAGAATTTGAAATGGCTTTAAATGTATTCTGAATTGGAAACAAAACTAGAGGAATAAAATAATTTAGAGAATGCAGAAGGAGAAATTAGAAAAATAAATTTGGATTTAAAAGAAATGGATTTATAGTTCAATCTATTTTAAAGAAATATGAATGACTCCTAAAAATAAGTTAGCACATCTGTTAAAAATCTGGCAAGTCTTTTGAAAAGAAAAGATTAAAAATCCTTTACAGAATTCACATATGAAGAATTAAATATATTAGATTATCCAGGGTTTAATGATGACTATTTACTTATTAATCCTATTATATTTCTCTTGTAAATAAGAGCTAAAGATTAGAAAACAAATCCAATTGATTTTTTATAATTTTTAATGTAAAATATACATTAATTCCCTAATATGTCAGGACCAGAACTGTTTATGTAATTTATAGAAATAGATTTCAATAAAGCACATTTTCTAAAGGATCTAATAAAAACTACTGATGATGATATAATCAATATAACAAAATTAATATTAGGAATAGGTAAAACAAATCCTGTTAGTCATCTTGTAATTCTGGAAGCCATTAAATTATGTAGAGCAATTGAAAATTAATAAAAGTAATTAGACTAATCTTAAAATGCAAATATTAATAAAAGAACAAGCATTATTTTAAGTTAAGATAAAAGTCTAAGTCACAATTTTGATTTGAATTAAGAGATTCCAATTGCAGGGTATAATTATAATACTAAATTTAGATCTGAAATAACATTAGGTTAATAATTGTATGAATAAATTCTTCAAATAAGCACAACAACAATTAAACTTAGTAAAATTATGTATATTGCTATACAATTCTATGCAGAAAAAGAGTAAGGTAGATGGATGAGTTGTTGTTATTTATGGTAATAAGGAACAATGAAAATTGAATCTCGTTGGGATTAATAAGAATAATTCTCAAATATGGATAGTTTTCTTGTAATTATATATTTTATAATTAGGTATGGTAATTTGTCAATTTAAAATATAAGAATTAGAAATCATAAGATCAATTATCATTAGATTAATGTTTCAATTGGGTATATAAAATTTGGTTACTAAGACCAAAAATCTTTATTAAGCCAACTGCAGATCATATTGAAACTTAGAGGAGCTCTCATACAATTCAGAAACAATAAGATAAGTTGCCAATTCCATATAAAAAGTCTATCACTCTAATAGACTCATAAAGAAAGAAATGATTAAATTATAATTAATTTTATTAATTTGAGACTATTTAGTGATGATGTTAATGTATTTAATAATTGCTAGATTATATATAAATTAATCATAAAGTATCAGAAAGAAGAAACTCTGATTAAATAATTGTTTTTAAATTCAAGTTCATTTCTACAGAGAGGACATCGAAGATCTTAGAATAACCATTATTTGCAACATTATGAATGAAATATATGGTTTTAATGGCAAGGTAATTGAATAATAGTATCGGAATCATTAATTTATTCATAACAAATAGGACTAAAATTAAGTTTATATAATACCAATCTTAATTACAACTTTTGAATAATTAATTCATATCTTAAAACTTGATTTCAGTATATTTATTTAAAATACTTTGTTATAATCTATTTTGGAATTTAAATCCAATTTACTTTCCCAAAGAAATGTTAATAATTGTAATAATTCCAAAAGAAATCATAATAATTAATGTTGCAATCCAGAATATAATTAATTCTATAATTTGTTAATTTATTAGAAAACTATTTTCTTAAGAACTATTTGATAATTAAACTAAGTAATAGACTGATGTGAAGTAATACAATATTCTGATTATAACTAAAGGATACTTAAATATCTTTTATTAAATCTTATAGAGGAGTACTATTCCGTTCAAAGGTCTAAACATTGAAAGAACTTCCTAAAGAGTCAAGTAGATTAAGCTGTGATTCAAATAAAAAATGTTAACTACTTAATCTTCTTTATATATTTCTTAATAACTAAATTTAAAAGTCAAAGCACTAATTGATTAAAATTTTTTGTTACTCTAAAATCATATATAAGAGAAAAGTAATAATATCATGAATTAAAACTAGAAAGGCAGCATTACACAAAGGAGATGCAAGAGTTTCTTGGTAATATGCTAAGAATAAAACAAGCTTTATGATTTGATAGGTGCATATTGAATGGCATATGAGATTACTTTCCTTTATTAAGATCTGCATATTTGATTTACTTTATTGATTTCTTTATTAAAAGGTAGTAGAAAAAGAACTTTGTTGAATTGCAAGAAGTTCTATTTCCATTAATATTAATAATGATTATTTTATTTGTAATCGTTTGGTATTTTACTATTATTAAATCATATGACTTATTAATTATAAAAATTATACCATATTAATTTGAAATTGGAATTTGTAAATTTTATGAATTGAAATTTATGAATATAAGAATTTATTATATTTATTTTATATTATATGAGTATATTTGATTTAAATGTATTTAAATTCTTTCATAAATGATTAAATTTGCAACAAGAACCATTAATTAATTTATGCAACAATAAAAAGATTTATTTGCTCACTATAAGTAGCCATCAATTAAAGAAGACTCATATGTGACAGGTCTGAAATTAGCTAATTCTTTGAAGGGAAGTGAATTAATCCCATTTATTCCTATCAATGGCAGATAAGTGAAGTATTAATATAAGTTTTAAATGTAAGCTTTTACTATTGTGGTCCTACAGTTTACAGCAATTCCCATTTAGGTCATGCAAGGTAATGATATAAGGTATATTTTCTTAGAACATATTTGGGAATTGATGTAATTAGAAGAACATTAAGAGATTATTTTAATTATGATCTTTTAAGTGTTATGAATATTACAGACATAGATGATAAGATTATTAATGGAGCAAAATAAGCAAACTAAGACTTTCTTGAATTCACAAAAGTTTGGGAAAAGGATTTTTTTTCTGCAATGGAAGCACTCAATATAGAATTACCAGATGTTATAACTAGAGTTAGTGATTATGTTCCTGAGATTGTAACATTTATTGAAAAGATTATTGCTAATGGATATGCTTATGATAGTAATGGAAGTGTATATTTTGATGTATAAAAATATTTGGCTGATGGAGTAAAAATAATTTGATTATTATATTATAGCATACATATCCAAAAATGAGACCAGAAATGAATGCTGATTTATTATAAGAAGGTGAAGGTGAATCATAAGCCAATAAATAAACAGAAAAAAGAAGTCCAAATGATTTTGCTTTATGGAAAGCTAGTAAACCAGAGGAACCTAAATGGCATAGTCCTTGGGGAGAAGGTAGACCTGGATGGCATATTGAATGTTCTGTTATGGCTAGTGCTATTTTGGGAAATCCTATTGATTTACATGCAGGAGGTATTGATTTGATATTCCCACATCATGATAACTCTTTAGCATAAGCTGAAGCATGTTTCAATTGTGATTAATGGATCAATTATTTTATTCATCTTGGTCATCTTAATATTGCTGATCGTAAAATGTCCAAATCTCTTAAGAACTTTCTCACTATTGATGAAGTTCTAAAAAGATACACTCCTAGATAGATTAGATTAAATTTTGCAATCCATTAATATGATGCAGTGATGAATTATTCTGAAGAGCAAGTTGAATAAGCTATTTCAAAAGACAAAGCATATCAAGAATTTTTCTAAAATACAAAAATTTATTTGAGAGAATCATAAGTAACTGGACCTTAGAAGTGGACATAAAATGACTTTTAAATTAGCAATTTACTTAGAAATACAAAATAAGTAATCCATGCAGCCTTGCTTAAGAATTTTGATTTCCCAACTGTTATAGATGCAATTGATAAATTAATTAACTAAGTTAATGTACAAATTGCAGCTAAAACTGTAAGAGCTCCACTAGTTTAAAGTGTTGTTTAATATGTAAATTTTATTTTGGGAGTAAATATATCAGTTTATTTATTTAGTTAATTGGATTAAATTATTAAAATTAAAATAATAACTCAGACATCAAATTGATAATGGGTGAAGTATGTTCTTTAAGAGATTAAGTGAAATTGGCTGCTAGAAAAGGAGAGTTTGATGCAATTTCAAATATTGTCACTTAGAAGCAATTCTAGTATGAGAAAAACTTATCAAATGGAATTGTAGATTGCATCAACTTATTTTAATAATAAGTTCTAGCTGCTTCTTAAGAAAAAAATAAATAACAATTGTTTTAATTATGTGACAAATTGAGAGATGAATAATTATTTGAATTAGGAATAAAGATAGAAGATAAAGATAAAGAATAAGTATAATATTATATAATAATAAGGCATCAATTTGGAAATAATATGATCCAAAGGAATTAAAATTAGAAAGAGAATAATAATAGAAACTTATTTAATAAAAAGAATAGATAAAGAAAAAAGAAGAAGAGAAAAAGAAATAAGAAGAATTAGAGAAATTAGAAAAGGCAAAGATTAATCCCAAAGATATGTTCTTATCTCAATTAGATAAATATTCTGAATTTGATGAAAAAGGTATACCTTTAAAAGATAAGGATGGAAATGAATTATCCAAAAAATAAAAAAAAGTTGTTTAAGAATTATGGGAAAAATAATACAAGATTCATAATCAATATTTAGAATCATTAAAGAAGTAATAATAATAATAATGATGTAGAATAAATAAATATATATTATAATGATAATATATAATATCATTTTTATTATTAATTTTCTTCATTTTTAACTTCAGTAACAGATTTAGAAAATCTCAACAAATCAACTTCACTTGTAACAAATGATTTTAGTAATTATTACATTTCTTCTTACTTTTTCTTTGCTACCTTCTATTAAGTACTCAATTTTTCATTTGGTTTAAATTACATTTATAAATCAGGATCATTAATTAATTAAATTGCTCTAGATATCTTTTAAGCTGTTTATTCTTCAATCTTATTTGCTTACATTAAAGCAAAACTTAAATAGATATTCGAAATAAATACTTTACAGTAGATTTCATTTATTCATGAGAATTCCTAATATTTTTCAATCTTGCACTCTATCTACAATAAAATTCATTATATCTCTCAATCTATTATGATTATAATCTTTGTAATTGTTAACGATTTTAGAGAAAATTTAATACTCTTTATTAATACGTCTCCTTTCTCAAAATTGTTTCCTCTTACAATTTTCTTTCCTTCCTTTCTAAGACATCTTCCACTTTTCTAGGTTCTATTCTGGGAGTACTTAAATACAATTTCTAATTAGATTTAACCTTTTAAAATTTCTCAATCTCAATTTACTTTTTTTATTAAGCTTACTCTATTGATTAAGCAAGTAAATTATTTATTATTGGTTATTACTTTTAATATTTTACTATAATATTTTCAAGTTTTCTTTCATAATTATCATAAACTTATCTTTTACCAAAATCTTTGTGACTTTCAGAATGAAATTCAACAACTCCTTAATAAATATATATTATAACTTACTTTTTTAATCTAATTTCTACTTCATCCTCTCCAAATATTCCTCATACTTTTAATTTTGTTACTCTTAAAAAGAATGTTACCTTTATTTTTTAATTGATCTTGCCTATTTCATATGTTCAATCTATTCTTTCCTCATTTCCTCTAATTTATTTATTTTTTCATCACTAATATATATTAAATACAATATTAATACATCAATGAAGCATTTTTCAATAATTCACTTCTTTTATTAATTAAATTATCCTCCATCTTCTTTTTCATTTAATGATTGCTTTTTATTTTCTCATTAACTTTCTCTAAATGATCCTTTACAGCTACAATTTTATTATCATAATCTGTTTTTAATGCTTTTCTTACTTTCTCTATCTTATCTTCTTATTGAACTTTATAGTCTGTACGTTTCTTTTCAATATCCAATTAACTGAGTAATTATTTTTAGAATATTTGTTTCTTCTTTTATAATTTCTCTGATATTGATTACAATCTAGACTCAACCAATTACTTTGATTCCATATCAACTCCAAATGTTCTTCCTATTTCATTCTAAATACCAAACTATTCTGATTTCTCTATTAAATCATGTCTTCGTTTCACTTTTTTCTTTTATTAAATTATCTAATAACCCCACTCTAAAGTTTCAAATCGTATCAATTACTTGCTACTTTGTATGCATAATATTTAAAACGTAATGTCTAAACTTATGGGTCAGGATCATAAAAATCTTAAAATTTAACAATCCTAAAAAATTCACAATCTATTCCAAGTTGCTATCCCAATAATTAGGTTTAAGGACTCAGAGGCTATAAGCATTCAATAAATTTATTCAACTAATCAACTGCCTCATTGGCTCTCCCTTCTTTAATTAAAGCAAGTGCATCAGGTAAGCTGAAATTCATTATTTTATTTAAATACAACTTATATAATATTTTCTATTTTATTATAATGAATAAAAACTATAGAGATTTGAATACTATCATTTTAGTAATGATTACCAAAGTAATAAACTCTCTGAAATTAATAATAAATGAGTTAATAATTTACTTATTATTCAAATGAACTATGTTAAATACATTAAGAACCATGTACTAATATGTGTATCAACACTAAATGTCTCTAACCTTTATGTCCTGAATGTATAGAAATTCATTTTAGAGAACATAAAGAATGTCAAATTGAAAGTTTGAAATCCTGTAGAACAAATTGTTCAAAAAAAATACGCTCTTCAATATCAGATATGAATTAAATCTTGTCTTTATAAGAAATGAAAACTATTGAAAACTCTTCATCATATATTGAACTCTGTAGAGAATCACTTTAACAATTGAAATAAAAAATAATTGATAAAATTGATTTATATAATAAAAGGTTACTCCAAGACTTAAGTACTAACTTAATCTAAGCATTTAAAGTAACAAGAATATTATAAATTCTTATAGGAATCATAAATTAAAGAAGTTTACAATAGAATCAAAAATTTAATTTAATAATTAGATGAACTAGGTACTAAGTTAGAAACCTAGAGTGATTGCTAAATTAAAACTATAAGAAGCATTTACTTACTAAATACTACTTAATTGATTTAATCTGCTAATTAAGAGGCTTACAAAGAAATTTTGAAATTGAGTAATTATTTAAAAATATATATAGAATTTCCATTGCTTGTTATTTCACAAAATTTAAACTAAAAACTTGATGAATTGTTTTCTTAATCTATTTAGATTCAATTTAAATAAACAAATGCAACAATGTTAAAAATTGAAGAGTAATAATAATTAAATAATCAACCAAATAATATTTAAGTTGCTCCAATATTGGATTAAAGTCCATTGCTATCCTAAATAAGTGAAATTCAATAAGGTAAGAAATAATCAGAATTCACAATCACAGTTGAAGATTATCTATTACCAAGTGTTTAAAATAAAGTGCTTCATTATTTTAAATATAATAGTAATGAATTAAATTTAATTAATCTTGATAATCCAAAAGAAATTAAAAAAATTAACTTAAAAATACCCTTTTAAATTCCCATTTTTCATTAATCACTAATTACTAAAACGGGTTAATTATATCTCATTGGAGGAACCACGATTGACAATAACTATCCAAACACTAAATCTAATGGAATATACTTGTTTGATAAATATTCTTTAGTAAATGTAGGTCATTTGTTTATCAGTCGATCATCTCATGGTTGTTGTATTGTAGGTGATTATATTTATTCAATATCTGGACTTGGACATAATCAAACACTAGAGAAGACTTGTGAGAGATATAATTATATATTAAGAAAAGGTGAGCAAATCTAGGATTGTTTATACCCATCTATAGCTTCTTGTTGTGTAAATTATAATAATCAATTTATATACAAATTTGGAGGATTGTATGAAAAATAGCAGATGAATTTTATTGAAAGATTTAATATAAAAGATATGATATGGCAGGCTATTGATCCTCAGATAGCAAATAAAGAGTAAATATAATCTATATGTTTAAAGTATACCTATATTTAAAGGCTTAAAGTAGTTTGCAGCTGGAGTGTAAATCTCCCCTAATTCTTTAATGATTTTTGGAGGGTATGATGAAAAATCAGTTAGTTCAAATCAATCTTTTCTTTTTACAATCAATGGTGAAAATCACATATTGTAGATGGTGAATATCAAACCTTTAAAAATACCAGGGGGTTTTTGGCATTAATAATGCATTATTTATAAACAAGAATTATTTGTTATATAAAATTAGGAAAATAAAGATGGAGAAACTGTAGAAACAAAAACCATTTTAAAATTTAAGGATAAATGGATAATATGCTGAATTTAATATGGATATATATATATAAATATGAATAGAATATTTAAATAATTAAACTATTTTTCTTTCAATTTATGTAATAATGACATAATAATTATAGAATTAATCACATTTAACAAATCATAAATAATGGAGTGCTTCTTCAGTTAATGCTTTATTATCCTCCATTCCTTTAGTTTTATTGATATTCTTTTTAATTACCATCTTTTTACGAAATTTCTTTTAAACAAATTTTTTAATATTCTTTTTGTCTAATTCTGTCATTTTTGTTAGATCTTTTGGAACTTAAGCATCTTATAATTATTATAATTTATTTTCTTGATTATCATTGTAATCTTTTTTTTTGTGATCATTTTCATCTTGATCATCCTCTTCTTGACTATCTTCTTCTTGATCATCCTCTTCTTGATCATCTTCTTCTTGATCATCATTTTATTTATCATTGTCTTAATCTTCCTATTCATCATTATCTTCTTATTCATTTTAATCATTTTATTCATCATTATCTACTTATTCATCTTAATCACTATTTTCTTCATCTACTTATTATTAAAATTTTTCATTTTCTTATAAAAATTATTATTATTCTTATTATGCTGCTTCCAATATATCAAGCTCCTTATTATCATGAAGTTCTGATTTAATAAATCCTGAAGCCTTGACTTCATTGTCAAGATGTTTAATAACTTTAATATCTTGCAATTTCAAATCTGAATGCAAATTAGCCTTATATCTCCTTTAAAAGAATATGTTAATACAATCTAAATCTCTTTAGAAATAGAAATCTGCATTCAAATGCTAAGTTGACACCATTTAAGGAAAGTCGATAACAGTAATCTTTTGTTATTCTGTTATCATAAGATTGAATTCATTAAAGTCTGAATGAATAAGACCATGACTTGCAAATTTTTCAATCAAATTAATGCATTAGCCAAATACTCCATCTACATCACCAAGTTCTTAGATACTGCATAAAGTATATCCATCAATAAAAGACATAACAATAGCATGTCTATTCCAGTCATATGGTTTTGGTGTTGGAAATCCATTCTTATAACAAGTTTCCATATATGCAAACTCTTTGATACTAGCCAATCTACTAAGATAAAGCCAATTATATTGAGTTCTATTTTAAATATAATCTCTCTTATTTTTAATAGATCTAAAAGATGTTCTACCCAATCGAGCCAATTTAAGGATGACAAAATTACCATCTGAATTGATACACTTATAAATATCAGATTCTTTTCCAACTCCAACTTTTGAAAGAACTTAAACAATAGTACCTCTTTTATAGAAGGCACTTAAGGCTAGAAAATCATAACCCAAATATGTGAGTCTATAACCATCATCTAGAATGAATTAACTGGAAAAATATACATTTTTTAGCCACATGTTAAACAAGTTTATGTTTCAATAGTTATTGTAATATTTAATAAGCATTGGCTCTTTTAACTTTTGAGATTTTTTCAATCAATGAAGCAGGTACATATTCATGATTCTTCATGCCCATTTCTACAGCCACAAGTACTCTCAATTCATCCTTTGTCAAATAAGCTAAATACTAATGTAAATAATAATATATGATTACAGATGTGTCCAACCTCATATTATAAATTAATTTGTATAAATAAATTTGTTTTATATTTAATATAATTCAGACAACTTAATTGGTATAAATTCTGTAAATGTCTTCAAATGTTGCTAACTCATATTCTTTTGATTTTCTAAGTTCTAAGTAATGTTGATATGAATCATTATAATCCTATAAATATTAAATATAAAGATATTACATCTTAACTGACTTGAAAAGCAATAGAAATCTATTTAAGTCTTGAATTACATTATCTTGCAATAGAGACTCTACTGGTTAATTGATTAGTTAATTTGATCTAATAATAAATAATTATAATACTATATTTTCTTTTTCTCCAGCAATTTATTTATCAAAATATTGATTTTCTAATTCAATATGTAATTTAAAATCAATATAAATCATAGAACTTCTAACTTCATCTTCTTATTCTAAATCTAAGGATTTTCTGCTATGTTTTTCAATAGCATCTAAAACTTTTCTGATATCCTTAATATTATTTATAATATTATACACTTAAATCTTCTTCTTCTTCATCAGAAACTGAAGGTTTACTACTATCTGAACCATCTCCTCCTGATTTTTTTGTATCTTCACCAGTATCATTTGTATCTTAATGATTATCTTCTTCATTATTATCTTATGTCTCTCCTTTTTCTTCTGTATTATCATCCTATTATTTTTAATCATCTGTATTATCATCTTATTCTTCGGTATTATTATCTTATTCTTCTGTATTATCATTATTATCTACTTCTTCTGATTATTCTACACTCTTTTATTATTCTTAATCTTTTTTATGAATAGGATCAATATGAGGTTTAGGAATTGGTTTAGTATGACCACCAGTGCTAGATCCTCCATTAGTAAATTTGATATGCAAATCATCATCACTACTTGTTCCATCATCATTTTATACTACTATAACTGTGTTGATAGAATCATCACATTAACTAGGAATCAAAACAACTGCACTATCTGCTTTATCATCATCATCACCTGATGCAATAACGCTTGTCTATTATTATTATTAAATAAGAATTTTATTTGCATTTCTTTTTCCTCTTGTTGAAGATAAAATTGCTTCATTAACATCATATTCATCACCTTCTACTGTTGGTAAGACATATGAGCCATCATTATTGATTTGTAAATTTTCAACCATTGTTAAAAGTTTACCTGTTTAATAGATCTAAACAAATTTGACCACTTTTTACAAAAACTCTTACTTCTAAACAGGGGATGCATTCTAATCTAATTTATCTAATTGTTCTCTTAAAAACTTCACTAATGCTAATGCAATTTTATAATTCTTAATATCATGAACATAATTATTGCTTGATTGACATCTATTTGCATGAGTTTGTAAATGTACCTATTTTATTCTAATACTCCCAAACGATTTGAATTCAATCTCTATCTTTTCTCCATCCAAGCCACAAAATCATTAGTAATTTTTATATCTCTCATTTTACTTTCTACATCCTCATCCTTCTTTGAACACTCTGATCTCTATTCTTATGTTGAAAAACCCAAAGCATCTATAACTGATTATTTATTTTTCTTATGTAATTCCCAAGCTGCATCTAAGGCTTCAATGTCCAATTACACATTTGTTTTCAAATCTGTAAGTAATTGTTTAACAGTATCAAGATCTGAATTTGCATGTAAAGAATACATAGAAATAGCCACAATAATCAAGGTCCACTTCATTTTTATATTAATATATACATAAAAACGGATTTGAAAACCGAATTCATATTACAATTATCCTCTTTTCCAATCCTCAATAGATAAAATCAATCTAAAAAGTTAAACAAAATCTAAGCATCAACTTAGAGATACAATATTTATAAAAGTATTTTCAAAATAAATAATAAAGATTGAATGTTTATATATATTATAAATCTCTAAGATATTTCATAATTGTAATTCTTTGTTCATTATTATAATAACTTTTATATTTGTCAATAAAAAGGAAGTTCATATACTAATAAATCTTGATTAAAATTATGGATTTTAATTAGTTGCATTCTAAAGTAACCTATATGTTTAATTAACTTTGTTTTAAAGCTCACAAATCGGCTTTAAAGAAGTATTATAAATTTATTATTATTATTATTATTAAGGTTGCTAAGTAAAATAAGTACCTTATTAATTATTATTAATTACAATCCTCTAATTTCATTCTAGAAATGTATTCAATTCTTATATTTTATATTGTTATTATAATTATTGGTAACTTTCATATGAAATTTAATATCACATTATTTAATCTATTTAGCAAGAGAATTATTGATCATTATTAATAGGTTTCTTATTAATTATTTATTTTGTGTGTTTTAGGTTTATACTTTCTTTCATAATCAATCTGTAACTACAGATACTTATTTACACTTTAATCTTTTGTGCTTCCATTTTCTATATATGTTGCTTGAAAATTTCAAAAATCTTTCTAATTGCATCCTCTTTTCTTTTCATATCCTTAGATATATTATGGTAGTCTATTGTCTAATTTCAAATTAAAATGATAAATTGAGAACAGATCACAAATAAAAAGTGTTATCAAAATTGTTCTTTTAATTTAAAGGATATAAATTAATAAGAAAAGTTGATTTTCTTATTTTATCTAATTTATATTCTAATAATAATGGACATTAATAATTTAGTTTTTATACAAATATTTCTTTGTTTATTTAATGATAATATCAAATAAATGTTGAGTAACATTAAATAAATAAAATTTATCACTTAAACAATACGTCATTATTTAATAATCACAGAAATACACTTAATTGATTATGTACTTTGTATACTTTGTTAAAATTAATATCAAATAGATATTGCGACTCTAAGTCTATATAATATTTTTTTATAGTTATTCTCTATATTAATTTAGATCACATATTTAATTAATAAGAATTCTTTCCAGGTACAAAATATTATATAAAATATAATCGTTAATGAATCGCAGATTTAAGACTGAAATATAAGAAAAGCATCTCGACTATGAGTAAGAATATGAAAGCATTTTGATTGTGAAAGAAGAAGAAATTAAAAACCAGACTCCATCGTCTTTATTTAGTCTTTAATTTTACCAAAAACAATTCATGTAGACACAAAAACAACCCTAGAAAACAATTAATAGAATGAAAAGCAATAAAAAAATTACTCTCTCATCATTAAAATAAGCATAAGCAATTTATACTCCTTCTTTACATGAAAAACCACAAAGAATTCATGCTCCACCAACCAATTTTAGAATTAAGCTTGCTAATTTTAAATATAACCTTAATACAATCTCAAAATAAAGTCTCCATACTCCTAGTACAAGAATATAAGATAGTTAACATTAATCAGGATTTTAAACACCATTAGATATCAAAATGTCAATATCCAAAATTCAATAATTGCTTAGTTCTTCTAAACTGAAGAGTGGTCAATTAGATTTTACAAAATTCAAAAAATCAATATATTGATTTATTTGATCATAGTTATAGTATAGGATAATTGTTTTTAATTTTTCAAATTTTTCATATAAATTTGTCATCAAACGAATTATAATTTATACAATTAAGCTAATATCCTATCAGTTTATATGAATAGACTCAGCATTTCTATTGATATTTCATTTTATATAATGTGAAAATTATCTTTAGTATTAATCTTACATATACTAACTTTTATTATTAAATACAAAAAATATTTTTCATTATAATTCAATTATATATATAATAGTATTCATAGAAAATCAATTTTAATAATTAAAATAGATCAATTTGTAAATAAATTACTTATAAAACTATGATGATTACATATTATCTATCAATAAGTATTTAATAATTCATATTTATATATAATAAAATATGTCCATTGATTTATTATTTATTATATTTATTATAAACTAAAATTGATTTATTATAATTTATTAATATTTTATATGTAATTAAAATAAGAATAATTATTACAAGTAGTTAAAGAGGAATTAATCAAAAAATCTAAAGAGAAACATGTTGAAAAAGTGATACCTTTATTAACTCCAGATTTAGTTCAATATATGATTGTTAATGACCTTCCAATTTATGAAGATCATTTAAAAGAAATATTATATGATCAATCAAAAGAACATATTGGAACAGTTATACAAGAATTAGATTATAAAAGAAATCTTAAAGAATAATAAGATGAAATGGAAAGATAAATATTTCTAAAAAAAACTTAAAAAAGAAAACAAAAATTACTTTCATTATAGTAAAATAATCCAGAATTGTTTTTACAAAAAACACAATCCTAATAACCTTAGACTTAAATGATGTTATTGTAAAACAATTTTACAAAACTAATTTAAAATTTTACATAATTAGTGGCAGCATAAGTTGTATAAGAAATCAAATAACCAATCAGAAAAGGAAAGAAGAAACATAAAAGACCATCAACTCCAGAATTCGAATAATCATTAGAATAAGATTAAAATTAAGTGAAAAAATAACCATCATAACCATCAAAAGTATAAGATTAACAAAAAACTATTAGTTAATAAAATTCAAAAAATAAATCAATAACTGAAAAAAAACATTATTCTCCTTCAAAAATAATATAAAATAATTAATAAATCTAATTGTAATAAAAACATTAATAACATTTTGAATAAGATTTGGAAGAAGACTTTCTTTCTAATGAAAGTTTTCCTAAATAAAATAATAGTTAAAAAGTACCAATTTTAAATACAATTCAACAAAGTTATTTAACAAATCAATAACAATAATCTTATATGGATCCTTAATAATCAATGGGGTATTCGTAATCTAATTATGATTCAAAAATTTAAAAATTTGAAGAATAATCAAAATAACCAACAATACCAGGCTCAAGATCTATAAAATATGATGATCTCCAATAAGATTACTCATCAGGAGATTTAGAATCATATGATGATGTTGAACCTCTAAAAGATAATAAATCTAAATTTCAAAATTAATCTATTGCTTAAAATTAATTCCAATAAAGTTCAGATGATTATCCAGATGATTTCATAGAAGAATCAAATGATAGATTTTAATAAAATACAAGCAATTTTTATAAGCCAAAATATTAAGCTCCAGCTCCTGAATAAGTAGATTTTGATGATGATATTGAAGATTTATTATTATGACTTTAATTTAGAAAAAGTACAATATATTATATATTATATAATTTAATATTATCTATTTTACTATTATTGTATAATCTAAATAAAAAAATTGGAATTATCTCACCTAATTCCATTTATAAATTTAAAAAAATAGAAAAATAAAAAAACAAGAGATTATATTAATTTTATTGTTATTTAAATAATATCATAGATATTTCTCCAACTTTCTGCTAGATTTTCCAATGGATGAATAAGAACCTAATCTTGCTCGATCATTAGGAAATGCTTTTGGTGAGAGAAAGACTCTTGATGATAAGTCTTTAACTATTGAATTTTAATTAGATGAAAAGCTTGGTTGTTCGTATTCGTCTAATATTTTGAGTACATCTTAAGATAAGTCACAGTAATTAATATCCACTGTATTTTATAATTCACCATTGTTATTAAAATAATGAGTAATGTAATGATATTAAAATGGATTGTCTCTTACAATTTCTGTCCATTCACCAATCTTAATACCATTATTATAATATCCTCCTCCTTTGATATGAGGTCTGTCCTTTACTTTGATACACCAATATCCTTATTAAACTTTATTATTTATTAATTGTCCTTCTTCATATATATTATAATAAAATATCATACATCAGTTCTTGATTTTGTGCAGAGTAATAGATAATGAATCTGGAGATGTCTTGACGATTAGGTAATTAAGATTCAAAAGATTGATCAATTCCTTTTAAATGCCAAGTAATTTCTGGAATTTGTAACAGTTGGGCAGTACTTCCTTATTGTGAATGTCCACTTGTTAATTTAAATTTAAGTGATTATTCATGTAGAATGTTGAAATATTATTTCATAATATGTGAACCTTTGTTGACAGATATTTGAAATTCATTCCAGCTTTCTTCTTAAAGATATTATAAGTTCCTATTTAGATTTTCATCATTAAAGCCTAAAGGATTAGATCCTAATTAATCCAAAACTTAAGTAATATTAGTGTAGCTATTTCTAATATTTGTTTTGATGCCTTCAACTCTATCTTCTAATAATGAGAATTGCTATTGTATAATCTAAAAACAAGAATTTATTTTATTTTTGAGTATTTAAGATATCTCATCAATTTTATTTGCATCTTTGTAATTTATTTTAATTTAATTGATTCTTTACAGAAATTGATCTATGCTTATACATTAATCAATATGTTGATGATTTTATGATTTCAAACACAATTCACACAAATATCTATTAGTACATGTTGACTTTGAAACACAAATTCTGATAATTTTTTTAGATTGATGACCAGCTACTTTACAATACCTAAGAGTTCTGATTGAACTTGACATAAATTTTGAATTAATATTAAATATTCAAATATTCATATTACATTATTAGAAATACTAATAAATTTTAAATTTTAAGAAGACCTTTTTGTATTAAGAATTACACTTATAACAATTGTTAATAGAAATTCTGATTCTCATTCTAAGCATTAAAGTTGAAATAGAGGAGGTGATTTATAATTAAGTAAGATTAAGCAAATTAAGTTATTTAATCAAATTTAATTAAATTATCATTTTTATATGTCTGCTCCTTATAAATTTGAAGAGGCTTCTGTGGCAAAAGATGTAGGTGAATACATTATATACAAAAAGCCCCTTGGTATTTCATTAGTAATTATTTAGGAAGGGGAAAATGTGGAGAGGTATTTTTGGGGAAATCTAAGAAATTGAATATTAAGGTTGCTGTAAAATAATCTAAACATAATGGGGTTTAAAATGAAGAACTACTTAAAGATATCATAAATGTATTCCAAGTTTAATGTGTAAGAGTAGAGAAATTCAAGTGATGTAAAGAGTAAAGTCAGAGAATTTAGTTGGATTCTACGATTTCAAAGTCTCTTAAAATTACATTTATTTATTTATTGAATATTGTGATGGAGGAACTTTGACTGAATTTATGAAAAAAAAGTATTGATTTCATATTCTATTGACAGTCCCAATATTTCTGATGAATAGATTGTAGATATATTTTAATAAATTGCAAAAGGCTTTTAAGCTTTGGTTAAAGAAAATGTGATACATAGAGATCTTAAACCAGATAACATCTTATTACATTAAAATGTTATAAAGATAGCAGATTTTGGGTTTGCTCGATTTATAGAAGGGAATCCAGAATAGGCAGGTTTATATACATTAAAAGGGTATAATGATGATTAGAATAGTTTAGTACACCTTTATATGTTCCTCCTTAAATATTTGATGATAAAAAGTATTCAAATTAATTTGATATTTGGTCATTTGGATGTATTTTATATGAATTGGCATTTGGAAAGAATATTCATGAATCAATATTGGATTTGGGTTAACTCAAAATTAGATTAGGATCATTTAAGGTTGATTTTTTATATAATATTTTATTTTTTTTTAGAATTAAAAAGTGTAGTTTCCTAAAAATAATAGAAATCCAAAAATAATTTAAATGATAAGCAGAATGCTTGAATATTATGAAGAGAATAGAATTACATGGCCTTAGATATTTGAAAGTGATATGTTTTTGAAATAACCAAAATAATTTTTAGAGATTGTAAATGAGATTTAGAATAAGGATAATAATAAATATTAAGAAAAATTATAAAATTTATAGATATTTACAAAATTATCTGAATAATTTGAAAAAATAAAGTAGAAATAAATAATTAAATATAGTTGTGATCATTTTTTTTTATTAAAATGGAAATGTATACTATTTTATTTTTGGAAATTCTTTTTGGAAAATTTTCGTTAAAAAATTAATGAATAGAATACATAATGTTTTTAAGTTAATTAAAAGAATGGTAAGATTACATCTAATAAAGATTGTGCAACTTTGACTGATTTAATAGCATAATACATAGATGATTTAAAAGTTGAAGTTTAAAAATAATTATAGATGTATTGTATAATTACAAAATAATGGATTGAAAAACCAAGGAATCTATCAAATAAGACTTGTAATATTGAAGAACTCAGTTTGATGAGTAATATAGAGAAATGCGATAATAAATAATTATTGTTTTTTGTAGAAAAGCATGGATTATGTACATTTACAAATGAAATCGATCTTAATATAAAATAAATGATAAAAATCATTAAAGATGAGCTAGCTTGAATTAATAATATATAATGTAAATTAATTTTTGCACTCCTCAGTTCTTCTTTAATATATCTCAAAAGTTCCCATTCATTGTATATGATTTTAGAGAAAATCAAAACGGTTAACTAAAAAACAGTATTTGTATAACTCATTTGGATGATATCGAGACAGTTGCAGATGTTTAAAAACATTTTCAATTTCCAGAATAAATTTCAGAACGTCAGAAACTAGAAAAATTATTTAACAACAGAAAGAGGAATTATAATTTTTTTGTGCCTTTTGATACATCAGACATGTTCAGTTTGATTTTTAAACATAAAATGAAAAATGAAGGATTCTAAACTTCAGATTAGTTCTCTATTCCTGCAAAAGAAGTTATTCAATTATGGTAAGAAATTTCCAAAACTACACAGAAAAATAACATTATTCAAAGAAAAAATCGTGCTTAAACTATGGTCTTGTAATAATTTGATGATGAAATTGTTGAAGATGCTTAACAATAAAATTTATTTTAATAAGGAATCAAATAAACTATTGTATCAAGTAGAAGGCTTCTTGAATTACATGGTAATGATTTTGCTTATTATTCAAAGAAACCACAATATCAAGCGGTCCTAGGATAAAGTACAGATCAGTTAGCCAACCATAAATTATGGACTTTGGAGATGAATGCCTTTATTCAAATTCAGAGATTTTTGAAGCAACCTTAAAAGCTTATGAAGCATTCTAGAAGGAAAAGATTAGATAGATTTTCATTCTCTTAGATCCTATTCAAATTATTTTTGCTAATTATCCTTTTTTGAATTATAGCATTATAAGAAATAGAGGTTTCTTAGATAAAACATTTCCTAATGAAATTATTGAAAAGAAATTATATCTAGGTAATGGTGAACATGCTTAAGATATTGAAATGCTAATAGATATATTAGGTATAACTCATGTTGTAAATGCTACTGTTGAAATATAAAATTACAGTAACTAATGTAATATATAATATAATTAATTATAATAGTAAAATATTTGAAAGTAGCAATTTATGATGAACCACATGTTTGTATTAAGCAATATTTTGATTAAGTATTCTAATTCATTGAAAATGCATTTTAAGAAAATGGGAAGGTTTTGTATTTTTTTTAATGAATAGGTTTTCATACATTGTGCATAAGGAAAATCAAGATCGGCTTGTTTTACTGTAATGTATTTGATGAGAAAGAATGAGTGGTCTTTTGAATAAGCCTATGATTTTGTAAGAGAATGTAGAGAAGTTGTTTGTATTAATGATGGTTTTATTAATTAATTGATTGATTGATCATATATATATATAATATAATTTAAATAAATGAATTCAACATAATAACCGTCAAATACAACACAAATTTAATAGAGATAACACTCTAAATCATTTTCTGCGAGTGCTACTTAAAAACTTAGTTAGTAATAAAAACGAGTTGAAAGATCATATGAAGAAATTACAGCCGAAAAATAATTATCTAATGTAGAACAACAAAGACTTAATTCAGTTTTCAATTATTTATTGAGTTTTAATAATGAAAAGATTAAACCACCTGAACCAGGAATAACAGCAGAGACCTTAATGAATGCACTTGAAAAAGTAGATTATCTATTACCAATAAAAGAAGCAGAATTATTCATTTGGGAAATTGATGAAGATGGTGATAAGAGAATAAATTATTATGAATTTTAAATGATGTATAAAAGATGTATATTTGATCCTACTTTGTTAGAACCAAGGTATATTTATAAAAATTAAATTAGAAATCTATTCAATATTATATAGTTTTTTATGTATGATAAAGCTAAACATGGAAAGATTACAGTAGAAGATACATTAGAATTATTATTTGTACGTCATGGAAGAGGAGGTTTAGATGAGGAGATTTAGGCAATATTTGGAAGAGAAGAAAAAAATAGTGATGGAACTGAAAAAACATTAAGTTTTACAGATTATTATGAGAAAACAAGAATTAGGGATTTTTAAAGAAGAAAGGAAGCTGAATAATAAAGAAAGGAAGTTAAACTTCCACCACTTGAAGATAAAAAATGAATTTATTATTATATTTTTATCGATAATTTCATTTCCATTCGGTAACTATTGGTAAAATAATATCTCCTTTTTCTAATGGAATATGGAAACCAGCATTATTAATTGTTACAAATGTTAATGATCCTGATTTTAAAGTATAACCAGCTTATTTTCCATTTACTTTTTAGACTTCTAATTTTTTTGTTTTAAAATCTTCATTTATAGAACTTAAATATCTTAAAGTGCTTGGAATTGGGCATAGAATATCATTTTAACCATTATAAATTAAAATTTTAAGTTTTGTTTAAAGTTATTTTAATATTGGAAGTGCATCTGGTTTTGCAAAGTCTTAACTTAATGCACTAATAATTTCATCTGAAGATTATTAAAATGGAATCCCTGTATCAAAATTTAAATGATTTTTAGTTGCTGCTAAATCTAAATATTTCTTGAAGTTTGAAATGTGATCTTCAATATCAATCAATTAATCTATATTCTATATATTTATTTATCCACTGAATTAGTGAATCATTCCAATAGCTGTTTAGATTGTAATATGAGTGCCTAAATAATCTTTTTTCTCGAGTTATTGAATTCCTTTTAAGGCAAGTTTTTCAAGTTCAGATCTTTCTCTAGGTTCAACCAATCCAAGATTATAAGCAAAAGAAGGGATTTCTCTAAGTAAGCTATTTGCATCAATATGAGCATTTCCTAGACCAATACCTTTAAGATTTTTGTTTAATGTTTAAGATTATGAATCTAAAATTTTAGATGCTATATGGACAACTTATCTACAATATCAAAATTAAATACTTTCCTGCATAACCTTCACCAAATATATACCAATCAGCTGTCTCTAAGCCAGTGAATTTTAGTTTTTTCACACATCCCTCATCAGCTTTAAAGAATTATTCAAGAGCAAATAAGAAATGTGTAGATATTTGATCAGCATTTGTTGGAATATCTTAGTATGTGCTATGATAGGAATATCCTGTTCCAACAATTAAATCTATAAAAAGTAAGTTGAATTATGAATTCCAAGTGTTAACGTTCTTCTCAAAGGTTCCTTTAGAATTAATTCTGATTGGTCCTATCTCTATGAAATTTCCTATTTAAGAAGTTTCACCTAGTAATCCATTTAAGTATATTAAAGTTGGATAATTCTTTAACTCATCAACTGTTTTGGCTGATTAATGTCCATAAAATAAAAATGCTAAAGCACTTGCGGATTCCTCAAAAATGTTTAGGTATCCTGAGAAAACTAAATCTTCTGCATTATGTAAGTCACTTATTTGTTTTGGATCAAGTTTGGTACATTATGTTTGAAGACCAAAGACTTGTGTAGAAACAAGGAGAGCAAGAATAATTAATTTCATAAATTATCTATATGATGTCTTATTACATCATATTTATAAATTAATTCATTCGTATTGTTATTTCTCAATCCTTATGATTCATTGTTCCAAAAGTTCATTCTTATATATATAAGTCTAATTATATCCTACATTAGTTATGTTTTCAATGAATATGATAAATAATTAATAGAAAAGAAAATTCAGTCTATTATAGAATTGACTCCAACCTAAATTTATTGTATTTTTAATGATAAATAAGGTATAATCTATATAACAAAGTTGATTATATAATATAACCATGAAATTAGTTTAAAATAGTACTGTAAAAATGTATGATTGGCAATTATAAATGATATTAATTAGTTATTAATATATTATTAAACTGGTAGTATATTAAACGATAATCATTAAATAGGATTACATTTGGAAACTAAATTGAAATGTACATTTATGAATAATACAATATATATTATTGTTTTTATATATTGCCAGATTTTATAAGACCTTATATTTTATAACGATTATTTAAACCGTAATTAAAATTAATTAACACAAATATAATAAATTAAAATGGATACCTAAACTAAATTAACTCTCTTAGGAACAGTTTTTGCTGGATTATTCAGTGGTGCATCAATCTACATTAATATTGTCGAACACCCTGCAAGACTAAGCTGTGGAGCTGACATAGCATATTCTTAATGGGTGCCATCTTATAAAAAAGCTGCAAAATGGCAGGCCTCTTTAGCCTTTCTAGGAGGATTATTAGGAGTTATTAACTATGCAAAAAACAAAAATAAACTTACCTTAAGAGCTGGATTATTATTGGCCTCAGTTATCCCATTCACATTGATAGCTATCATGCCAACAAATAAAATATTATTAGAATAATCAAATTTAAACTCAGATACTAAACTAGCCTTATTAACTAAATGGGGAAAATTACATGCAGTTAGAACAGTAGCAAGTTTAATCTCTTTTGGAATATTTCTATATGCTTTAGCCAAAAAATGATTAATATCTATATTAAATATATGTTCATAAACTAATCAATTCTTTTTCTATTGAATAATATCATTATTATTATTTACTTATTCTAATATTATTATTAATTAATATATAATTTCTATTAAACTTATTATTAAATAAATAATAAACAAATATAGTAAATAATTTGAGAGTTCAATTTATTCATTAAACTTAATTAATAATTTTATTATTATCTCAAATATATTGATATTATCTAAAATCTCTTACTTATCATATTTTAAGATTTAAATTTTTCTAATAGGTTTAATAATTAAAATACTATAAATCAAATGATATTATATAGATCATTTTTGGATATTTCTCCTACTCCATGATCTATTAATTATTATATTTATTCTGTCACTTAAAATATCATTATTTCATCGTGGTTATTGCATAAATGTTATTTAAATTTATTAAAATTATCAAATTTATCATAACATTTTATACACAAATAGAATTTGTACTCACAATGTTTCTATAACAAATGAAGTAAATAACCTTTTCTTGTTTTGCAAATCATTTAACATTTGTTACAAATGTTTTTTGAGCCTGTAATACTCCAATTCAGTTACTCATTCAATTTGTGAAGTATACATTATTTGTAATCTTTTGCATATTTTTCTCTTTCTTTGATATGATCATCCTTTCTTTGAGTTATTTCAATGTAATCACCTACATTAGATAGAGTATGAGTAATAAGTTAATCTAATAATTAAGACATCCTTTCCACATTTTTATTTACAGTTGTTGTAATTTTACTTAGTTATCTCCAGATCTCATCAACAGGCATTAAATTACTATTCTCCTACATCATTACTTTTTTTTCTTTTCAGAAAGCTTGCTTATAATTTTATTAATAAAAAAACCAAAATAAATTTGCATAAAAAAAAAAAAGTATAAATTTTAATATTTTCTAGATTCAATTCAAAAATTATTTAAAATTCATAAAAATTAATAATAATTATTGTCTTATTCAGGCTGTAATAAATATATATTGTATAAAATATTCTTGTTTTATACACAAAATAAAATAATCATATTCTAGAATATTATTGTATTCTTTTTAAATATAATTAATAAGTCTCTTAGTATACATATAATTAAAAGTCTAATAAATCTAAGAAACATTTTTCCATATTATTTAATTCTTATATTGAAATTCCTCCAACTCTAGCATAATATTCATTCTTAAAAGTATCATCTTCATGAAATTTTATAGCTACAACAATTGCAATTATTAAAAATCTAATTTTAAATATAAATATAACCTATGGATATTTTATCTGTTTAATTATAATTCTTAATTTACCTCTTAAATTCTTTCCAAATAAATAAAAGCAATTATAAAGCATTCCTCACTACATTTAGCACATCTTAAAATTCTAATTAAATAATTTTCAAGAGTGATGGATGGAGTACACTCTGAATGAAACATTAAGGAGTTTGCATATTTTAACATTTCAGTTTCTTCTATTAACTCTTCCAAAATACTAGTAATACTTTTTAATAATCTATTTCCTAAAATTCTATTAGCTTCACCTTCACATAAATAAAGGGAAATATTAGACATTAAATTTCTATTTGTAATTAAAATTTAAATTACATAAAAGTGTAGAATGTAGAATTATCATACTTTAACAGAATACCTTCTTAATACTCCCAACTAATATTTAATAGAATTATTTGAAATAGACAAAGCTAATAGTATTTAATCTTTGTTGAATTTTTTTATTATCAATTAATTGCAATATATGCAACAGATTTTCATTTATATTATATTATATTACATTAATCAAACATATATATATATATACGGTATTGTTGTTAAATCAGAATTGCATTATTTTCCTTTGATACATCAAATAGTTAAACTAGAAGAAATATACAAATTTTGTAAAGTTTAAAATGCCAAAATAATCTAAATCATCAATTAAGGTTGATAAAATGCTAAATATTATTGTTTAAGAAATGAAATTGTTGCTTTAATTGATCTTAAAGTACAACACACAACAATCACAGACATCAATTATTATAAGTTTTCATATTTGAATTTTAAACATTCTAATAAAAGTTATTTTGGATAGAATTTTCAGTATTTATTTGCTTCAATTGAAAATAACACGTGAACACTTAATTTAGTAATTTATCATGTTTAATGCTATTTTCATATTAAATTAACATTAAATATATATTATTAAAGTTATGAATGAATTTAATCAAATGTTCTAATAGGCTGTGGCAATTAAATCTCACGAAATGCATTCAAAAAGAAAAGTATTTGAAAAATAGCCTTTGTTTATTAAAGCAGGTTTATATTATTTGAATGAATATCTTGAATAAAGAAAATTAGATATAGAGGAGAGACTTGATTTTGCAAATTAATTAAAGGAAAAAGGAAATAATTTATTTTAATAAGGTATGAAAATTAACTTATTTTCTTAAAGGTAAATTTGGGAATGCATCTCATGAATACGAAAAATCTCTAAGCATTTTCCTTTATATTGAAAATAAGAACCCAAATTGGAAAAATGAAGGAATTTTAGATGATGATTTAACATATAAAGATGATAATTTTGATTAAAGAATTGTAGATATAAGAATAAAATTGTTGTTGAATTTAGCTATTTGTTATATTAAAGAAAAATAATTTAAGGATGCCATTGCAGCTTGTGATTATGTTTTAAATCTTTAAGATAATGCAAAGGCATACTATAGAAGAGCAAAAGTATTTGTTTTTTAAAAAGTTAGGCTAGATTGGATAATATAAATGCTGAGGAAAGTGATTACAAATTAGCAATTCAAGATCTAGAGAAAGCACTTTCAATTGATGATGATGATGCAATAAGAAAAGATCTTACTAAAGCCAAATTAGATTTGAAAAAGATGATGAGATCAAGTATTGAAATATCATAAAATGTAATGAAAAATATTGAAAAAACATCTCCATAAGAGATATAATAATAATCTACAGAAAAATAATAAAACATAATAGAAGAGGATTCATCTTCAGAAGAAGACGATTATGAATATAGTGAAGATTGGAAAAAGTACTCTTTTAATACACTTTCATATGAACCAAGTTTTGAAGAAGACACAAATATTTAGATACCTGAAGAAATTAATGAGCTTAGTAAATTTATAGAAAGTAGAGGAGTGTAAATTTTACATTTATATGAAACTCAAGGTAAACATGAAGAAGCTGAAAAACATAGATAATTTTTAGCTTAATTAATGGCAACTAAAATGAAGATTGAAAGAATAAGTAGATAAAATTTTACTAAACCAATTGTAAATGAAAAAGCAACTTAATTTGGAATTGATTTATCTGATTCATCAGTATAAGAAGAATTTAAATAATTGTTCCTTTAAAATATGAAAGATCTAAGAAAATGGTTAAAAGAATAAAATTGGAAAATGAGAAAATAGAAGATAATCAAAAAAGTTGACAAATTAGCTCAAAAAGAGAAAGAAGTTAAATTGGAAGAAGAAACAGGAACAAATTCTAAATATGATTGGTTAGTACTAGGGATTTGTGCTTTCATATTATTAGTAAGTTTTTATTATTATATATTTGATTGATTATCTGTTTACATCTTATAAAATATAAGTATGTTAATTTTATATAATGT